>KZ807784.1:15467-30879 GCA_000696205.2 Oncopeltus fasciatus | reverse complement strand
AGGTACATCCCAGTTCTGATTTGCCTAGTATAGGTGATGTTCCTGGCGTTTCTCTCAAAGAATCCTGTTAGTGAATGGTTGCGTCAACATACGACCCTTCTTTTTTCCTAATTTTAACAGACTAGCTTAGACTATATGATAGTTAGGTAACCTTTAAAAAACCTTCATACTACAAATGAACAATTTCGTATTAGTTTCCGAGAAAGGATATACTACCGAGGAACATCCCAGTTCTGATTTGCCTAGTATAGGTGATGTTCCTGGCGTTTCTCTCAAAGAATCCTGTTAGTGAATGGTTGCGTCAACATACGACCCTTCTTTTTTCCTAATTTTAACAGACTAGCTTAGACTATATGATAGTTAGGTAACCTTAAAAAAACCTTCATACTACAAATGAACAATTTCGTATTAGTTTCCGAGAAAGGATATACTACCGAGGAACATCCCAGTTCTGATTTGCCTAGTATAGGTGATGATCCTGGCGTTTCTCTCAAAGAATCCTGTTAGTGAATGGTTGCGTCAACATACGACCCTTCTTTTTTCCTAATTTTAGCTGACTACCTTAGACTACATGATAGTTAGGTAACCTTCATACTACAAATGAACAATTTTGTATTAGTTTCTGAGAAAGGATATGCTACCAAGGTACATCCCAGTTCTGATTTGCCTAGTATAGGACATGATCCTGGCGTTCCTCCCAAAGAATCCTGTTAGTGAATGGTTACGTCAACATACGACCCTTCTTTTTTCCTAATTTTAGCTGACTACCTTAGACAGTATGATAGTTAGGTAACCATCATACTACAAATGAAAGATTCTGTATAAGTTGATAGGAAAGGATATGCTACCAAGGCACACCCAAGTTCTTATTTGCCTAGTACAGGGTCTAATCACAATGAAGGTGATCCTGGCGTTCCTCCCAAAGAATCCTGTTAGTTAATGTTTACGTCAACATACGACAGCCATCTCCCAATTATAGCTGACTACCGTAACCTTCATGCCACAAAGAAACGTTTTTGTGTTTCGGTTGATGGGAAAAGAATGTGATATCCTAGCAGGGAGTGTCCAACTTCTGAGTTCTGTAGCACGAGGCCAGTGAATCCTTACGCTCCTTCCCAATGAATCCTGTTAGTCAAGGTCTGGAACTCTCTCTCTCTCTCTCTCTGAGGGCATTTCTCACATTCATTCACGTATGTCGGACAACCTTGTCAATAAAATGATGACTACCAGTGTTGTTGTTCGGTTGGTTACCTTGGCACGTTAATCGAAAGTTTCGTGTTAAAATATTATTATCAGACAGATAATAAAACATGAAAATTTTCAGAAATAATAACTTTTACTATATTTTTATCTTTTACTATAGAATTAATAACTTTTTCAGAAATATTTACTTATAAATTGGATGTAAAAAAATGTATTAATTTTACGGTCTGGAAAATTATTTTATTAGCCTAATCTAATATTTAATTTTAAGGTAGAAACTGTGCGTAACTATAAGCAAAATTTGAGGAAATTATTTAGGAAAATTTTGAAAAAGATTTAATACCATTATTTTCATATGCCGCTAGGAAATAAATTTTACAATTTTTACAATTGTAATTAAAGTTGCATGTGTTATATACCGCCCTCTATGTTTAATATATAAGTTTGTCCATTAAATTAATTTAGTTTGCGGACACATATTAAATGGATTAATGGATCAAAGGGTATCCAATATCTACATATATATTCAATGCTAAACGTTTCTCCAATAGCTGTAACCCTTTACCTTATTTCCCACCTTCAGGGTAATTAGAGTGAATAATCAGCCTTTCTTATTGATATTTTTCTTGATATATTCTATTTTACATACTTATATAGACCTGATCAGATGTGATATCATATAAAATAAAATGTAACCCATAAGATATTAATATAATTTTTAAAAAAGCATAAAACAAAATAAAGATAAACAGGTTTTTCTACGTATATCCTTTCCTCTGTCATGAAAGGTGCTCTTAGACAACTCATTTATTTTAATAGAAATGACATAAATGGATATACTATTGATACTAATCATTCTTGTGATGCCGCAGTTATTGACACCAATGAAACTTTGGATAAAAAAAAAATAAAGGAATTATTAAACAACAGCTTTAATATTGTGCTTACATATTTGTTTAACATTAATAAATCTTGTGAAATAAGTATTTAAATTAACAGATCATACATATTTTTTGGAGTTGCACAATTTTTGGTTCATTATGCTCTGTACTTGTGAGTGTGTGTTGTGTGTAAGTGCTTCTGTTAAGACACGCACACAAACACACCCACACGTATTCATTTCATCTTCAAAAAGTTAAGATTAGTTGTTTAAAACAGCGCTAATAACCATTCAGCAGTTGATGCGCGATATATATTTTTTAAAATAAACAAGTTGTTAAAACCTTATTATTAATTATTATTTATTTTTTGCTCGAAAATGGACTTAAAGGAAAGTGCTTTTCTAGCGTTTTTTTTTTTTTTTTTTTTTTTTTTTTTTTTTTTTACATCGCGCATCAACTGCTGAATATTTAATTCTAGTTGTATTTGACAATTTTCGAATATTGTACGATGTTTTAAAATCATTTAACTACATTATAAATGATTATTTACTTCTTTTTATTATTATTATGCATATTTGAAGTTTAGCATGTTTTATTACAGATTGCATATCTATTAGCCCTTTTTGTGCATTTATGCATTTAAGTAAAACAAACTGCATTCTATTCTATTTATTTGTTATGAGATATGACTTTTTCCATTCATTATTTATAGTAATTGTTATTGTTTAACTCCCCTTCTACGAATTATTTTGGCTGCCGATGAAATGTTTTCCATTATATGACCTAGTGGCGTCATAGATATCTCAATAAAACGTTATCTGTCGAAGAGAATGGACCATGGTATGCCACTAAGGAATGCCCAAGGACCGAGGTCTGTAGTGTATAGAGGCCAATCACAATACAGATGATCCTCGCACACCTCCCAAAGAATCCTGTTTGTGAAAGCTGTACTCAAGGTCCGGAGTTCTCACTCCCTCAATTCCCACATTCATTCATGCATCGGTTACCTTAGTATATGATAGTTTGGTTACCTTTATACCACGAATGAAGGATTTCATATTAGTTTCCGAGAAAGGATATACCACCGAGGTACATCCCAGTTCTGATTTGCCTAGTATAGGTGATGTTCCTGGCGTTTCTCTCAAAGAATCCTGTTAGTGAATGGTTGCGTCAACATACGACCCTTCTTTTNAATTTTTAAGAAAAATGTATTTAAAATAAAATATTGGGGAACATAACTATGAATGTCAGGGATTCCCCACTTTAACGTCCCAAAGAAATAAATTTTAAAAAATCCGACGCGCAAGAGCTGCGTATACTAGGCATATTACCTGTGTCTTATTGAAATGGATATATGAGGGGAAATGACGAACTATGTATATAAAATCGGATCCAGGGAGCTGAAGAATTCGCTTGTTTCCAGCTCTGCCACGCCCAGAACCAATGTTTTCTCCTGTGTGGGGGATGGTCTCACCTAGAGAGCTACGACTCGCTGTACTGTCCAGCCAGGAAACCAGTCCAGCAATCTCCCATCAAATCCCAGCCAGATTTTCAGGTTTTTTCAGCAGTCGAAAACAGGCAAATATTTCATAGATAAGGCATCAAAGCTAGTTTCATTGAAGGCACTTTCCTATAAAATATGTATATGCGTAGCCCCTAATGTTCGGCATCCGATAATCCTTCAAATTTTTAGCCTCTCTTGCTATTTAAAGGTTGCCATCCCATTCTAATTATCCATGGCTCAAGACAAGCATTTACTTAAAAAATCCCGGAAATTTTAAAATCTAGTTAAATTACAACAATAAGAATAACATATTTTATATAAAGAAATACAAAAGATAAATATAAATAGGGTCGTATGCAGAAAGAAAGAAAAAACAAACTTTTAAAGAAAATAATATTTTGAGACTAATTACTTGTTACATTTTAAGCAAAAACATTTATTTCTTTAGCAATGAATTATTAGGTAATTAATCTAAAGGGTTGTTATGACTACCAATGAATGTGTTGGAAACAGAATATGGTTTGCATAAACCAATGAAGACGGATAATAGAAGGTATGATAGTTCTATATTCACTGGTAGTCATAATTACCCTTTAGATTATTTACCTGACACAGCTGGTCAAGCGAAGGTATTACTAACATGCATGCTTAACTAGACAGCTACACAAGACAATAGCCAACATCAGATTCAACAAAAAATGTCAGACACACTACATAATACCTAGATACGCCACAATAAACGTAAACACAAAATCATTTGCACAACACACAAAAATAAAAGCCAAGAGAAGATGGTTTGCAGAAACCAATGAAGACGGATAATAGAAGGTATGATAGAAAGAATTATTACTTTACTACGTACTAGTTAAATGAGCTCTCATTCTTTAAAATGGACGTAAATTTAATATAATGAAATCATTGATGATTATTAATTTCAAAAAAGTCTTGAGATCGTTATAACTAGAATGCACGGTAATAAGAAGAGGAAAAATGGAGGACCTGTGAATTAAAAATATTAGAGAAAGTTAGGGTACAAATAGAAAATATGAAATAAACGTTAATTGTACTTACAATTGCTGCGTCGTCGATGAATGTAGAAATTAAATGAAAGGAAAAGATAAAGGGTAAATTTCTCTCATCGAACATACTTGGACCGCAGACAGCGAAGTCCAGAAATGAGGACGGCAGAAATTTCAGTAAGAAATTCGCTTAAAAGGGGAAAACTATCGCGGACAGGAACACGATGAAAAGGCTTCCTATCGGTAAGATGATCAAATCGGAAGCACGAGTAGATGGGATAGTTCTTCCCGTGAGAATGGTTTGCAGGAGAAAGTCCGTACAAAATGACAAGTGTCAAATGTACAAGTAATGGATAAAACCCCCAACATGAGATTGCTTACTAACAAGATAGATTTATACGTTAACTGGTACGAGTCTACGAACCTCTTGTCCCAATTCAAATTTTGGCGGGAAGATAACGTCACCACTCGGGGATTCCAAAAGCACACGTTAATATTTAACACACATCGTTATTAATTTCGTCTAGTAAATAAATTCATGTTTCGGTAGATTAATATTGTGGAATCACAGTATGTAAAAAAAAACACAGCAGCATGAGACATACCTGGAAACAAAAATCTGTATGTTAGAGCAACTAAAACTTAAACATATTTAACAATTTTTTTATGTTACTTATTGCCGCAAAAAAAAAAAAAATTTATCCCACCGCAAAAAAGGTGGGATAGAAAATATATTTCGATCTATCGAAAAGACAAATAACAACTGACAGATTTTTATATCAGAATGTTACAGATACGTAAACATATCCGCTTGAATAAATGTCCATTAACACAACCCACTTTGTAGCATCACTTGAAATGAAGTCACACTAAACTCCTCAGACACAAATTACTACCTCCAAATAGGGATCCACATGGACACTAATGTCTTAAATTCTAAATTCAAATGGACTCAATCGTAAAAGTTCATGAACTTCAAAATGTATTTTATATATGGTTGGAAGTTCTTTGGTTGTCAAGTATTATACTGGAGATATTAGTCAGGGTTTTAGACAGGATCAGAAAAATAATATACTCAAAATTGTCGGGTAATTATATTTTTATTGCTGTCTTAACTTGCAAGCCAGAATCAGGGCGATAGTAATGTCTGAAGAGATTTCCGAAGGAGATTTATGGTCACATCTCAGAATACCACCCACTGGCAATTTCGCTTTGAAAGACCAAATTAATTGGTTTACTCTCATTTTTCTTTATCTTTGATGAAACCTTCTTCATGAAGCTAAAAACTGCAAATTTTGAGAAGGGTCCAAATTTGTCAAAATATATATTTGAAATAAAAACGTAAACTAGTCAATTATAGTAAATAAAAAAATAAATTAACACTTATAATATTATACGTTTCATAACATCCATAACGAAGATGTAAATTTTAAATTTCGGTCTTCCTCTAAAATTCCCTTCGCTTCAGACGATTTATTCATTGAAGCTTAAAGAATTTTATTACTTTATTTTTAGAGTGTCGGACATGAGAGAGCAAACAATTTTTTTTTTATGGAGCGTATTTTTACCAAAACCTATTGAGAATCTAAAGAAAATTTTCAAAAGTCGTGTTAAGGGGCTAATAACTTACTTTTTTGGGCAAAAAATGGCTGAAAGAGATAAAAAAAAATTGAATAGGCAAAATCAAAATAAAACCAATTGTTTATAAAATACAATTTCCCAATTTAAAATACCTTATTTTAAGGTAATAAATTTTGGTTTTATTTTCAGTTGAGCTTCCTTTTAGCATAGCATTAAAGCTTTCTTGAAAAATACTAAAAATAATCATAGGCTTTCTCCAAGTTAGTTCTCTTGCTATTTGGATATTAACATTCCCACACTTTCTAATCACGAGTTTCTGCTTCCTGAGTTTTCAACTGAGAAATTTAAAATTTATATAATTTTTTATTTATTTATCCCTTATCAAATTATAATATATATCCCCTTCATTTTTAATTTTGTTTGTATAAATTGTATATANTTTAAAGTTCTTTTAGTGAGAACATATGATAGAAAAATGTTAATGTTCTTTAACACTGTAGTGATGTAATTATTGACATTTATAAATATTAAAAAATATAAAACAATAATAATAACAATGAACAATGCTTCTCTAATCGTCTATTAATAATTTTATAGATTGGCTATAGATAAAAATTGTCAATTTTACATAATATAAATTGTTTTTATCTATTTATTATAAAACATAGATTCCTAATTAAAGTATATCTATATGCTTATCTTTGTTAATTGTTTTTAAACATAGTAAGCTGGGTGGATAAACTTTGAAAAACCTATGCACCTACATTATTATAAGGTATAATAGGTATATATATGTCATTTTTCTACTTTGACACCTAGCTCATAAAAAGAGTCATATAGAAAGGAAAATCTAACTGCATTCTGTGAGCATTGAACCTAATACATTTGACTGAGGAGTCAAGCGTCACATTTACTACGTTATCGTTGGTCCCCTGGTCATCAATAATATTAAAAAACAACCATATGCTTTCTCCAACTTAATTCTGATGCTATTCGAACAGTGACATTCTCACAGTTTCCATAAGTAATCCCCCTTTTTTTTCCCACATTTTCTACAAAAAAATTCAAAGTTTTATCTCATTCAGCCAAATTTCTATATATATTCCACATAATTATGAATGAAAAATATAGTCAAATAAAATATAGAATTAATATTTTAAAATATAGAATTTTAAAATAAAAATTTTTAATAAATCCGAGCTCTTGAGAGTATAAATTAGGAAAGTCATTTGTCTAGCCCAAGACGGTATACCAAGTGTGGTGCTGCGTGCTTCAGCCCCGCCCTAGACAGTCTCGATGAGAACTTCATAGTTTCAATATTTAACAAATCTTTGTGCACTTCATTTTAATAATATACATACAAAGATCCATGGCTTCCTAACTATTTCAACCATTGTTCAGCTTCTTCTTGGATGACAGTCGTAAATAAATAATTTTTTTAATAATTTTATTTATGACTGTAATAATTTAACAGCTATGAACTGTAGATGTTAACAAATAAAGAGGTCGTGCATTTATAAATATACAAGCTTAATGTTAAATAAACATATTTTCACATAATGAAAAGACATCTTTCATAAAAATCTCTAGTTTAAAGATATACCTCATAGCTGAGGGTACTTACACAGGGTTAAAAATATAAGTGGTAAAGGACGGAGAGGCTTGTAGGCGTGACAGATGAAAAACAGCAGGCAACAAAAAGTGGACGGCAAGGAATGTCTGATGAATGAATAGGAGCGGGGAGTGGGGAGAGGAGATTATGCTGAAGTCAGTTTGAGACTCTACAGGAAATTCAGCTAGCATTGTCAGGGGCCAGTTAAAATGTAAAGATGACTTAAGTGAATGAGGAGAATGGCCAGGGAGAGGGGAACGAACGGCTAATGGGATGTTGGCAACGTTTATATTTGTGTCGTCTGTGCGCCCGTCTTCTTTGGACCGTTTTAGATCATAATCAACTCTGGTTTTTTTTTCTCCTCCGGTAGATGCTTCGGTAGGGATTCGGTTCTTGTTTGGTGTGTTTTAAGCCTTTGAGGTTCATGAAAAAATGGGGGATTATCCCTTAAATTGAGAGATGCCTTTCGCTGGCATGGATTCAAGAGGAAAGGAATTCGTGAAGATTTTACTCCTCAAACTTAACGTGCCAACTTGGAAGTTCAGAATTCAGTTAGCCAACATGTAGTTCAAACAACGATCAGTTAATTACCATAATTTTATCGTAAAGAATCCAGTCCTTTCAATCCAAAACCCTTCGAGTAATCGCAAATGCTCCCTATTACGTATCCAATTCCTCTCTTCACCACGATTTGAATATTCCTTTTGTTCAGGATATCATTTCTTCCTGCTTTAGCCTTTTCCACAGTTAACTGCCATTCCATCCTAATCGACTGGCACAGGCCTAATCTTCCAACTCCAACCACTACAACCCTCCCCGTCGGCTCAAACGAAGATGGCCCCGCGATCTCCTGGGGACATAGTCTGTAAATAATTTGAGAGTGGTGACCCTGGTCACCTCCTCTCCTCATGTGGCTTTCATTAATGTAATTTATTTTCTATTATACCATACATTGTTATCAAATTACAAAATGTTTTTATTTATTTTTAACAGAATATTTTTGTAAACCTTTCGCTTGCTAATACTCTTACAGGTGATAATTAATTATTAAAGTAACCTTAATGTTTGTTACACTATAGTGAACAGTAGTAATACAGTATAGAATACTGCAGTATAGTTACTAACGTAGAAGTGAATTTCTTCTTTGCTAAAACTTGTATGTTCTCTATTTTTTTTTTCCGATTTGAAAATCGTTGATTGTTCTGCCAAGAAGCAGGATCCTTCATGATTTGGCGACAAAATGTAGTTACGATTACGGCCTTGGTAGATTGAGAAGGCAAGCTTTGAAGTAAGCAGGTCAAACACTATTGGGGACGGCATGCAATCTCTCCATGCCATTCAATATTGAAGCAGGCAAATAATAGAGGGCGCCATGACCAACTTTTCCACAGATAATTACCGTTCACGTTTCAAAGGGTGTCAGCTGCATATGAAATAGGACACTTTTAGTACCCATAAATTCCAAAGATGGTGGTTTAAGATTACTGATTACAGACCTAAACCTCTTTTATCTACAATACTAAAATTACTTGGATTTCATTTTTGGTCAAGGGTGTAAAATAATAACCCCAAAAAATGGGTTCTATTTTACCATTTGGTGCCAAATTAACGGCAATTTATTTTAAACGCAAACCATTTTTGTACATGACTCCTAACGGCGTACTAATATAAATGTCTCTCGTACTTTCAATAAATAGCAGTTGAATCATGGTAATAACGTCGTAAATTACCACCTCAGAAAACTATTGGGCGTTGTTCAGGAATGCCTTGGAGGATCCTCCATCTTTACACGAACTTCCGAGACATAAACGGATCCCATGAATTACTCTGGCGCCCACAAAAGTAACGTTTAATATTTTATTTTAAATCAATGACTTTTATGTCTTTATAACGCTGTGAAAAGAGTATAATGAAATCCATTATTTTTATCGTAAAAAAATAATGAGGTTTCAAACAATTATTGCTTTAATTAGATTGATTTTACAAAAACCAGTAATTTCTGAACATCATCATTTTAAAACTTAATAAAATGTACATGGCATTTATACACAAGGGAAACTATTGCAATTAGTTAAAACAAATGTTGTATTTTTCAAATGTTTTGAGTTGTTCTAAATCCAAAGCGAGCATACACAAAAACTATTTCAAGTACATACAAGAACGGGTTTGTGTGACAGTGAACAAAATTGTGACGGAAGGAATTACTTAATTTTTAAATTGTAAATAAATGTTCTTTTACGAGCCTTTCAATATTTTCCAGATATAATGTGTATTGGCGAGAAAGCGCAAGAAAAGAAAAAGAAAATTCTCATTTTTCTATCTGTTGATTAATAAACCAATGTGACAGTTCGTCCTATGACACAATCGTAAATAAGCATTGTTGTTGGTCAGGGTAATCTGGAGAAAAAATGATAGGAGAGTCAATTGGATTATTTTCTTCAAGTCAATTGTTTTATAATGCTTAAAACAAATGCATGGTCACGAGAGCGCACAATCTTGCCCAAAACGATTTCTCAAGTACAAAGTGTGATCATGGAATTGATGTAACGCTGAACTACTCTTGACTTCATCCTTATTCACGTATTTTTTATTTATTTATTTAATATTAAATAAAATTTGGAGAATCGACGATGCATGTAGCCCACACTAAATCGTTGACACCACGCATAACATACAAGGAACACGCTGATACAGCGGATACCCACCGGCTCTCCACAGAATATTTTAAGAGACTGTATGAAAAATTTTTTTTAAAAGGCTGGGCTTTAAATATAAAAATAAGCTACGAAACGGTTCTAATGATTTAAAATAAATTGATTATTAGTTCAAATTATCCGTTGTGCTCGAAAAAATGTAGCATCAAAGGGCCTTAAAACGACGATGCAGAAATTGCTATTTCGTGTAGTCAATATAACGTAGCCCGGCCTTTGTCTGATTTTTTCTTTCTTTCTTTTTTTTTTCATCCCCGGTATTTGCCCTTCCCGCCCAAAGAATTTGTATTGAATGGGGGTCGAGTGCTGGTATACCCATATTTTTGCGAAGGAAACACCCTTACCCTTAGAAAAAAATGATAATAATAAATAAATTGTTTATGTGCGGAGAGCGCTAGGAGAGATAAAATAAAGCTCTTAGGACGATAAAAATTTTCCGATTTAGCGGGCATAATATTTAGTTTAGAGAAATGAATCTCAAAAAGGATTTGTTTAATTATATGAGACATATTCTATAAGTGTGGAGGAGTACATTAAATGAAAATACAGTAATTCATTAATAAATATTAATTTAGTTGTGGTTTATTATCACACGTAAATTTTAAAAAATTAATGAGAGGGAACAGAACAAAAAAATCTATCTATCCCTGCCAGTGCTGGCTTGTTAATTGTTTATAATTTACGTGGGATAATAAAGCACAACTAAATTAATATTTATAAATGAAAAAAAAAAAAAAACGAGAGTCGATAAATGACAGTGTCAGCTCCTTCTACCATAAGACGATGTATACGTCTTTCTCGTGGGTAAGGTCTCGCTAGTGAATTTAATAAGTTATAGTAGTTTTAATAAGTTATCTAGCTCGTCCCGGTGGTGTAATGGAAACATTCCGGCCCGGCAAACAGGAGATCCAGGTTCAAGTCCTGGCTGGGAGAGATAGATTTTTTTTGTTCTGTTCCCTCTCATTAATTGTTTAAAATATAAGTAATTCATCAATTGCAATGTTAGAATTCGCTTACATTACACAACTTCTGCTTGTTAGACATTTTTTTCACATATGAAAGATATTAATTTGATATTATTAGTCTATTTAATGTACAACCGACAGGAATAAAACAAAAACTAATATAACAAGAATGTAGCCTTCAACATACTTGTCAAGTCACTCTGCTATCCGACTCCTTCAGAGTGATTAGACCAGATACATACGGAACTAGGCTTCATGAAGACATCTCAAGTAAACAAAACATCTAAATTCCACACTGAATTATAACAGAAGACTGCGATATTTGGCTTCTTTTAAAAATCGAAACCGGGCTTTATCAGATGATGGCTAAACAGACGAATCAATTGAAGGCGTATACTCAACTAGTATTACCTATAACTAGCTTACACATTGTTGTTTAGTTTACATTAGAATAAACAGAAAAAATCAACTAAAAAATAAATATGAAATAGAGAGTACAAACCTATAGACTCAACTTTATACAAACCTTTATAGGCTCAACTTTATACAAACCTATATAGGCTCAACTTTATACAAACCTATATAGGCTCAACTTTATACAAACCTTTATAGGATCAACTTTATACAAACCTATATAGGATCAACTTTATACAAACCTATATAGGCTCAACTACCATGTCGCATTGAGCTTACACATTTCAATGCGATAAAGGTCGTTTACTAGTCAAACATTATCAAAAATAATAATAATAGTATTGAATTTCTCATAATTAGGGAAAAAGGTAATTTAGTGGTTATGACAATGAGCTAATTATCCCATTCGAATACTCAAAAATTAATTTTTATCTGTGATTCTCTTTGTAATGACCTAGAGGATTCCTCAAGCACTCCTGAAAACACCCAGCTAAATTTTGGGCATCATTCTTCATCGAATGGAGGGGAGGGGGAGGGGGTCCAGTAGTAAGAACGGCATATGTAAGGGATGATTCACTATGGAATGTTTAAGGATGACCCACATTCTCGAGTGCGCCATGGGTCACGAAAAAACTCTTCGTCGTGTATTTTCCGTCAAAGCTTGATAATATTTTATGTATGTATTGTATTATTTATACAACGAAGGATATAACTGAACTAATCAGGCGCCGAAACTGCTAGATATTCAGTGACGTGAATACAATGTACCTGAGAATTTAACAACTTTTTCTTGGAGAGGGGACTCGGGGGTCAAAAATCCGTAAACTTAAAAAAAAAAACCTCTGTATTTAGTTACGTAAAAGTGACGTAATCAAACAAGGGTAGATCATAAGCTCCTGATACATAAGGTTTTCCTCAAACAAAAAAATATGAGTGATAGTTTCTTTTAAAAATTATTGTAAAGAAAAACTTAATCTGTGTAAATTTTAGATTTCTCTTCATATTTATTTGTACTTTTATTCCATTTAAAACGTTTTGGGTTTTATGCCCATTATCAATTTTTAAGGCTTTTTTTCAGAATTTATGTGGTCATACTTTCATATATAACAAATAATTGTTTGTGAAGGCAGCTAATATGCTTTAAAAGGAGAGTTTTTTTCAGTCATGGAAATGTGAACTTAGGGACAGGACGTCCTCTCTCGTCTTCATGATAGCCCTTAAGATGACTTACAATTTAAGCCGAAACGTTGGCAGATAATCTTTTAAAAAAATACACTTTTTTTTTTCATTTGTATTTTTTTGGATCTGCCTTGACCGAACCCCAGCTAAAATCATCTAATACTAAAATGCTTTAGTTCAGGGAAGTGTGTATATTGTCAATAATAAATACTATTTAATATTAATAGGGCCTCATTGTAAAAAGTATGACCACATCGATTTTAATGGTTATTCCCATCCAGGATTTAGAGATTTGAGAATGTGCATATGGTGGAAAACATTTAAAAATGAGCAAAAAGCTTGAAGTATGAGTTGATCTCTCGCATAGTCTTCGCAAGGGAGTAGTGTTTTAGAAAAAATAAATTATAGAGATCCAACAGGCGGGTTAATAAATTGTTAGAACACATTAAATAATGAGAAGATCCGAGGGGTTGTACATTTTCCTGCGTGTGACAGTCCTGCGATAAGGAGCCGGAGAGAAGTAAATTACGTACTATCACGCACAGTTACGTACAATATTAATGAACGCGTTTGTGTTCCCGTGCACCTCTAAAACAATACTTCCAGAGAAGGTAAATACTTGAATATCTTTTGGCCTTAGTAGGCCTAATTGAAAACGCAGTCGAAAAAGGAAAGGGTTTTAATAGAATTTTAGTGTTGCCAATTTTAATTTTAAAAATCCATTTTTTTTTTTTAAGTGTTAGCCTCCCTTTCAGTCACTAAGTATCATAGAAGGAGGGGCTATCTACAGGTTTCTATCCCATATTTATGGCATTATGTTTTATTAAACATCCATGGCTCAGGACTAGCTTTTATTCATCGCTAAAAGCAGATATGCCTCAAATAAATTAAGCAATTATTTTTCATAAGAATGTTTAAAATTATATTTTAATTTGTTATTCCATTAGCAATAGTCAATCTAACGAAAACCAGACAGATAGAAACTCATTTTATAATTTTTTTTTTGTGGTATATAATCCCACGTAAATTTTAACAATTTTTAGTGCAAGGGAACAGAATAAAAAAGCCAGGACTCGAGGCTGGGACAGTTAGATTTTTTATTCTGTTCCCTTGCACTAAAAAATAGACTCATTTGTTCGTCATTGTTATAAAGTCTTGCTTCATGAATTTAAGATAAAATAACATTTTTCAAGATGCGTCAGGAGTTCTTGCTCTGTACTGTTCCCTAGTGCACAGTCATCGGAGTAAGAGTCCAGTCGGGGTAAATCCGAAGCCAAGGGGCGAGAAGAAAGACACTCGACACCTGTCCTCCTCGGTCCCTGGGCACGAGCAACCTCACACCGGACACTCCTGCCACTGTCTCAACGCATGAGGGCCACTCTAGCATTGTCAACAACTAGGTACTACTTAACGCATACAGAAGATAAGAAGCAGGTACGACAGTCGAAGTGCTCATAATCCCTGTTACATGTCGGATAGTGTAATTCCGAGCTTGAGTACGATAAAAAGATGGTGAACGCCACCACAAGTCATTTCCCTTTGCATTGTACTTGCATATACAATATATATTATATACATTCAATTATAATCAATTTTCATTCAAGCAATGAATTGAAATCTCCCACCTTCTACATCTTCAAAATTTCTTTTTTTTTTTATTAGATGTTTTTTTGTTGGGGTTCGGTCAAGGTAGATCCAAAAAATATAATTTAAAAAATGTGTGGTAGATAATTTTAAAAAATACACATTTATAATTTTTTTTTTGGATCATCTTTGACCGAACCCCAACAAAAAAAACATCTAATAATAATATCTACGGTCAAAAAATCTATCCATTTTTTATTTTCTTCAAACTCACAATAATATCAATTTTAACATTAAAGCGATATTTTCGTAAAAACAGCTGCGAATAAGTTGCCTTGTGGTATAAATCAACCAGATTATTACACATGGTAACCATCAAACATTTGTATATTCCAAAATTTATGTAAAATTGAAAATAACTTATTTCTTTGCCTTCTAGAGAGTAAATCATAAACGAAACTCATTGAAAGCGGCCGAGGGGCTAGATGGGCCCTGGTGGGGTGGATGGGGTTCGCTGCGCGCGGGCCGGACATCGTCGGTCTGTCTGGTGGGTGGTGGGTGGCTGTTACTGGGACCATGAGGACTATGTTCCCTGCCCAGCTCTGAGGGTCTGGTCGGCTGGCACACACGAGCAGATCCTCTCTCAAGGGCTGTAGCCATAGAGCAATAATGTTGATCCATGCATGTAGGATGGTCCTGGGACAGCTGCGTGCCGCCTGTCGGCTGATCGGGGTCCGGCTGGCGTGGGGCGGGTACCCG
>KZ807783.1:296939-309544 GCA_000696205.2 Oncopeltus fasciatus | reverse complement strand
AGAAAGAGGGAGAGAGGGGAGGAGAGAGTGAGAGAGAGAGGGAGAGAGAGAAAGAGAGACATGTCATGGTATCAGAAAAATCAAAATATTTTCATTTTCAAAAAAATAAGTATAAAATTTGGATACACACAGAGGACTGGCGGGCATCCAAATATTATTCGTCAACCTTTTACGAGTCTATTTATGTACAATATTTAAAAAACACTTATATACCAAATATTGTTTAAAAATGGGGATGTATCCGGTGGAGGCCAATGACTAGGATTTAAAGTGAGAGCGATCAGAGGAAGTACCGAGTAGAAACAATTTGTCATCTGTGATTTATTATCTGTGATTTTAGTCTCGTGCCAGCACCTTTCTGGGGCCGTTTTCCTACAAAGACATTCGTCCGTTTTACCTTTCTTTATATGTATATAAGCGCCTCTTCAGAGTATGTATATCAGCGCTTCTTCAGAGTATGTATATAAGCTTGGGGTTCAGAGTGATAAACAGTAACGGTGATACTGCAGCCAGATCACTATCACACAAAGATACTGTACTGATAAGAGCTCTTCACTAATAGGGCAGCTTTATAATTTAGCTGTAATTAATTCTGTTAATTGTTGTTTGTTTGTTTTTTAGTTTATAAGGTGAGTAGTTTCTCAATGTAATATTAGTTCCTGATATTTTCTTATTAAATTAAAAAACCCGTAACAATGAAATACATTTGAAGTTAATTTACTTTTATGCTTACTAATCTTCTGTAGTTCTTCAATTCTGTTGAAGTGGGATGGTTTCGATTGAGTTATATCCAGATATTTCTGTAAAGAAGTATGGCGGCTATATTAACTCTATTCTTGTTTGCGGGGGGGGGGTACTCTACACATAATGAAGTCTTTCTATTTTGGTAAAGGGTGGTTCAGCCCTAAATTAAATAAAAAGAACTTTATTGAAATGTAGAACTTTTTTTGAAAAATACAAATCCCCGACAACTGTGCTTGAATAAAAATAGACAATAATGCTGAAAAATCAGTAACTCCTAGACAAATAAAGAGAGAAATTGAGTTCTGAATTGGAGTTTTAGACACGTGTTGGCTTCAGTCTGGGTTTAGAGGAGGGAATGTTTCTTTCGGCTCTTTGTAGAGAAGCTCCTCGCAAAGCAGTGGCCGTTTCTAGAATTATTTTACTCTCTAAGTTTTGTAGAACATTAAATAGCGAATGCAATGTATCTTGAATTTGTATTAGTGCGTCATTATTGGGGTTCTACGATCGTAAAAGTGTTAGCAAGTGGCTGATGTAATTATATTTAATCGTACGTGCAATACAACAGAACTGTGTGTATTAATTATCTGATTTTTTCTGATAATCAGACGATATTGAATAAATATAAGAAGGTATTTATTTGATCTTACAGCTGGGATTATTGAGGAGCAAGATTTTTTTAGGTTTTTCTTAAGTTTTATGCCGGTCAAGTCTCTAAATTAAATACCAAAATTTTTACTTAAATTGTCTTAAATTTTAAAATAAGTAAATGGTATTTTATTACTTTCATATCCTGGCTTCTCTCATGAAAAAACGTATCCTTCGCTTTTTTTTTTCACACCTTTTATCTTCAATTATTTACAATAAGACTAATAGTAATGAAGAATCCAATATTTGCTTCAATTTGGTATTCATTCAAACCCCCTGTCTAGAATTAACAATTTTAGTTGTTACATTCTAACCCCACTTTTCTGCAAAAGAAATTCCAATACCTAAATAATTTTTCTCCTTTAATAATCAGAGTTGTGATTGGGCGTACATATATGTATTACGATTATATAAAAAGATAAGGAGGGCTCCTGAGTTGGAGAGAAATGTCCAGTAATGAATTTAGTAAACATGAACTTACTAAACATGAAACACAAAACTATGAGCTAATAGTCCGCAGATTTCTCTAAAGCAAATCTAACTATTCACGTTGGTATCATGATTATATATATATATGCTTTTAATATTTTGCGGAAAACTTTTATTAAGGAAGATAAAACCCCCACTCTTCCTTCTCAGGCAGGCAGTAAACGACCTAGGTTAAGTGGTCTTTCCTTCTACGCTCATTGCTCTCTTCGACTTATAAGACTCATGTCCATCTTTTAATAAATGAATTATCTTTAATCTTCCTGGTTTACGAAGCACCTGCGTGACAGAGTTTTCTCCTTGGTGGAACTAATGCCATTGCCAATATCTATAGATAGCTTGCGGAAGTGTATGGCAGAGTGGTGTGATTCTTCACGATCTTCTGGCAGAATATCTTGGGCATTGAGGGAAGTGTCCTTTGTAGTCCTGTACCAGGGGAGTTGTGTGCCAAAATGGTTCCAAAAGATTCTTTGAGAGAGTGCACACACAAGTCAGAACTGCATAACCTCCGCTCAATTAGTTTTTGACTAGGGATCTTAAGTGGATGTGTCACTGTACTTCATAACTTTTAAAATAATCAATTGCTTCAATGGAGTAATTTATCTCCACCTCCCCCTAAAACTTCACTTTGTTGACTCAATCAATCATATCTCTTTCTCAGGACAATAACGAACTCTTTTTGGTGGATTAAAAGCCTTAAAGTGGTTAAAATATGGCACCAAAATCCTACAGTAATGGAATAAACTTTAAATAATTTAAAGGTCTAAAAACATCTGTTTTCATTTAGCGTGAGTTTTACGTGAGCTGCTGGCAGCAAGACACCCATTCCCTGATTTTGTAACTTTGGACTGTCACCTTACCATTTGAGTAGAGAATCTCTGAACCCTCGTGTATAGCAATCCAATCTGAAATCCATATGATTCCTAAATTCGGATCCAGTTGGACCTGGAAGATCTACCATCCTTTCCTCCGAGTCCACTACAAATGGTACTAAGGAGGATTTTATTATTTTAGATTTGTTTTGACGTATCTTAAAACATAGAGCAATAAGATGACTGGGTTGTTATACTTTGTATCAATTCCTTAGGCTTATTGTTGTTTTTGTTGCAGACGGGAGAGAATGCGATGGAGAAAGAAGTCCCCGGCGGCGACCAGTTCAACGTGACGGTTGTCGAGGAACTGGACTACCAGGACCGCCTGGAACCCCTCACCTCCGACATTTGGATCGGGGTCGTCCTCATACTCATGATACTGTCGTGCGTCGGCTGCGTCTGCTCCTGCCTGCTCTACCACAAATTCCAGCAATGGAAACACCACGGTAAGCTCTCAAAGTTTCATGGAGTTTTATGGAGAAATTCTCCCATTGAGCCTACCGAATGTGTCGTATTTTCATGGATTAAGCTGATGAATTTCTTTTAATTCCAATTGCATTGGGCAGCTTAAGTTCATAATGACACAGTTGGTGGTTGGTTGGACGTCAAGTATTTTTTGGCTGGAGAAATTAGTTAGGGTTTCAGAAAAATGAAATACTCCNTATATATATATATACTTTTAATGCACTAGCAACCACTTACTTTATCTTCACAGCCAGGCTTCTAAATACATTTAGAATTTAATATTCCACGTTTACTCTCATTCGTATTAAACTTTAATGAGACATGAGAATTCTGCTTAGATAACGCACCCCGTGCATGCAGGACATTTTCTTCTTCTTACAAACGAGCAATGTAAACATGCTTTTGATAGTTAGTTAGATAATGAGTTAGATTATACTTTTTTTCTTTGCTTCTGTCTCTAGTGACTCAAAGGATTCCTTGTGTGCTGCTAAGGCACCATGGTTGGTTAACATTCTTCATTGAATGGAGTAAACCAGGGCAGAACACAGTGCATACGACGCCCCTTTGGTATTCCGCCCTATATTTCCTGTTTGCTTAACATGTATATATTCCCGTGCACGAGTCCTATCGCTGGAGCGATTCGGATTGGAGGTGTTGTCCAGAAATGTAATTATAAGGCTACGGTGATTTGAAAGAACAGCTCAATCCCAAATGGCTCTTTGTGAATTATACAGAAATTGTCTTTACCCCCTCCGAGAGCCACTTGAAGCTTTGTTGCTATTCCAAGTGCCCCCTCCCCCTGTCTTATAATGAAATTGTCCTTTTATAACCTCCCTTTCAACCACTCAGGTCATGGAGGGAAGGGTTATCTAGAGGTAGCCACTTTACTTATAAAACCCTTGTCTTTGGGAAAGCTTGTATTTCCTCATAAAAAAAATATACATCAAAATATTTTAAAAGATATAGGGAAAAAAATATTAAGATAAATCTCTTCATATAAAAATGTAATAACATTTCCTTATTAAGTTTTTATAGTTATCAATGATTTATAAATTTTCAATTAAAAATATGGAATTGTTCTTCTTGTAAATATAGAATATGTGTTTTTTCTCAACACTAAAACTTTATTATGGATTCTTCATGGATTAAGAAAAAATTTGGTTTATGAATTAAAAAAGTCCCATATATTACTGAATGTAAAAGCTGATGAGTCTAAATGGCATCATAGAATCTGTAGTATCAGATCACAGCTAGAAATCAAGAAAGAGATTCTCGCTTGTTCTCTGTATAGTTTTGCTCGAGGAATTAGTATAGGTTTATATGTTTATATGAAATATAAATGATCTTTTTTATCCCAACCATTTATCTCCCATACTCCGAATTCTTTTCTTGTGCTTAAAATAAGTCCCATTTACAGCTGGCAATCATGTTTAGTTGTTCGTACTTATGTAATTTATTACCAACACCTTTATTTTACAGATGAATCCAAAATATTCGTAGCTCTTTCAGGCGTGGAGAATATACTTTTGTGTATGCCCGATACCTCAGTGGATCCGTATTGGTGGCTCTACTGCCCCCCGAACTATAAAAACTGGTCCACGACAATAATAACTTTATGAATTTAGTTGTGATATTTAATCCCACGTTAATTTTTCTTTAATGAAAACAATAGTTATGGCACACCTCCTACACAGATTATGAGCTCCTGACTGACGCATTTTCCTGTTCCTTAACCTGCATTCACTTGTTTGTCTTGACAAAAGCTTGCGAATTGAGAGGCTCAAAAATAGCCGTGTTTGTTACAGATCATGTAATACGGTGGCCTTCGCTTTACGAGGATAATTCAATTTTAAACCTCTTGTAAACTGAGGGGGGAGTGTTTGAAGTACATTTATGACGGTTCTTTCGTAAGAGGTTCTCGCGTGGAATCCAATACCATCTTACGTCAATGTCCGGGGTGGTAGGTGTACTGATATGGTGGCAGTTCGTAGACCGGTCGAGATAAGGCCGGCTCGCTTCCGCAAACCAGTTCTGTCAGCTTTCTTCATGTACCTCCCAGATGGAACAGATCTTCGTCGCTTTGCGAGTCTTTGCTGACCAACATTGCAGCAAATATTCCTTTTATTTCCGGCATGAAATTTATGTCAAATGTCGTCATTGTATTGTAATTGAACGTAATATGTGTAAAATTCCATTTCATTTCCCTTATAATCCGTAGAATTTCCCCCTTTTCTCCCTTTAACAACATCAAAATTTTCATTTACTCTGTCAAGGTGGAGCTGTGTAATTTAAGTAGATTTCCAATTTCCTGCGTTGTCAGTAAAGACAAAAAAGGAAGAATTAGAGTAATTGTCGAGAAAGACAATAAAAGACAACGAGCAATAAGGAAAGGGCTCGCTCAACCCTCAACTTACATTACTAAATATTTAACCAACTCGGATTTTGCTCTCAAAAGATATTAAATGTAAACTTAGAAACTAATATATAATAACTATATTTTTTTAGAATGTTTACCTTAGAGAAATCAAGCCATTCACGTTGGTATCATGATTATATATATATATGCTTTTAATATTTTGCGGAAAACTTTTATTAAGGAAGATAAAACCCCCACTCTTCCTTCTCAGGCAGGCAGTAAACGACCTAGGTTAAGTGGTCTTTCCTTCTACGCTCATTGCTCTCTTCGACTTATAAGACTCATGTCCATCTTTTAATAAATGAATTATCTTTAATCTTCCTGGTTTACGAAGCACCTGCGTGACAGAGTTTTCTCCTTGGTGGAACTAATGCCATTGCNTATATATATATATACTTTTAATGCACTAGCAACCACTTACTTTATCTTCACAGCCAGGCTTCTAAATACATTTAGAATTTAATATTCCACGTTTACTCTCATTCGTATTAAACTTTAATGAGACATGAGAATTCTGCTTAGATAACGCACCCCGTGCATGCAGGACATTTTCTTCTTCTTACAAACGAGCAATGTAAACATGCTTTTGATAGTTAGTTAGATAATGAGTTAGATTATACTTTTTTTCTTTGCTTCTGTCTCTAGTGACTCAAAGGATTCCTTGTGTGCTGCTAAGGCACCATGGTTGGTTAACATTCTTCATTGAATGGAGTAAACCAGGGCAGAACACAGTGCATACGACGCCCCTTTGGTATTCCGCCCTATATTTCCTGTTTGCTTAACATGTATATATTCCCGTGCACGAGTCCTATCGCTGGAGCGATTCGGATTGGAGGTGTTGTCCAGAAATGTAATTATAAGGCTACGGTGATTTGAAAGAACAGCTCAATCCCAAATGGCTCTTTGTGAATTATACAGAAATTGTCTTTACCCCCTCCGAGAGCCACTTGAAGCTTTGTTGCTATTCCAAGTGCCCCCTCCCCCTGTCTTATAATGAAATTGTCCTTTTATAACCTCCCTTTCAACCACTCAGGTCATGGAGGGAAGGGTTATCTAGAGGTAGCCACTTTACTTATAAAACCCTTGTCTTTGGGAAAGCTTGTATTTCCTCATAAAAAAAATATACATCAAAATATTTTAAAAGATATAGGGAAAAAAATATTAAGATAAATCTCTTCATATAAAAATGTAATAACATTTCCTTATTAAGTTTTTATAGTTATCAATGATTTATAAATTTTCAATTAAAAATATGGAATTGTTCTTCTTGTAAATATAGAATATGTGTTTTTTCTCAACACTAAAACTTTATTATGGATTCTTCATGGATTAAGAAAAAATTTGGTTTATGAATTAAAAAAGTCCCATATATTACTGAATGTAAAAGCTGATGAGTCTAAATGGCATCATAGAATCTGTAGTATCAGATCACAGCTAGAAATCAAGAAAGAGATTCTCGCTTGTTCTCTGTATAGTTTTGCTCGAGGAATTAGTATAGGTTTATATGTTTATATGAAATATAAATGATCTTTTTTATCCCAACCATTTATCTCCCATACTCCGAATTCTTTTCTTGTGCTTAAAATAAGTCCCATTTACAGCTGGCAATCATGTTTAGTTGTTCGTACTTATGTAATTTATTACCAACACCTTTATTTTACAGATGAATCCAAAATATTCGTAGCTCTTTCAGGCGTGGAGAATATACTTTTGTGTATGCCCGATACCTCAGTGGATCCGTATTGGTGGCTCTACTGCCCCCCGAACTATAAAAACTGGTCCACGACAATAATAACTTTATGAATTTAGTTGTGATATTTAATCCCACGTTAATTTTATACAAGAAATGCAAGGGAATAGAATAAAAAATCTATCTGTCCCAGCCAGGACTCGAGCCGGCCACATGAGGAGTGACCTAGTAATAGTATTCTAATTCCTTGCATTTCTTGTATAACTCACATAACATGTGAAATGTCCCGGAATCAAATCTAGGACATGGCTGATTTCTAGAAATAACCATTCTAGGTCCCTCGGTACTTTTTAGTTGTTTAATAATGGTTAGTTATAACATGTTTATAAATAACTCTTCAAAAATTAAAAAAAAAAAAAAGTATTTAGAAATTTAGGATGCAATTTAGTCTATTCTATCAAACTACCTTTTTGTTACTTTTTAACCTTTCTACAATAAATAATACTTTTTGCATCAAATTTACAAAGTAATATTGAAGAAATGCTTGATTCGGAGTACCGTTTTATACCATTCAGACAAGGCTTCAAGATTTTCTTCCTTCTAGATAGCTATTAGGTGTGATTTCCCAATGTATCAAGTTTCTCGTATTTTCATAAATATATTAATAAATATCTTTATCCAATACTTTTTTTTTTTCAATTACTGGGGACATAGGGAGGAGGGCTATCTTCAGGTGGCCAGCCTATTGTAAACTTCCATGTCACTGGATAAACTTCCATTTATAAAAGTCTGTTCAGGGTGGGACTTGAACCCGCAGCACGAATTCCCGAAGGGATCCTGTCGACAAAATGCTTTCACTATCTCACCCTTTTATTTACTTTTTCTTCAAGTTTTAGCCTCCCTTTCAACCACTTAAAGTGGTTGCCATCCCAACCTAAGTGGTTGAAAGGTTTTCTACAGGTTTCCATATCATTTTCAACATCCATGGTTCCGGACAAGCATTTATTTATTGGTAAAAGATTGCTCTGTTCGGAATTTGAACCCTCAGTGCTTGATATGTCATATCTCATGTCTTACCCTAGCCCTTCTATAGACACACATTAAATGTATTTTTAAAATTTAAAGATCTACTTAATATGTGTTAGCATCACACTCTCGAGCTCTTCTCTGCTGTGTTCCTCTGGGTCCCTTCTTGCCAGGGCATATCTTGGAGGCGGTACGCCGGAGTCGGCGCATGCCTCGGGGCGGGTTCCTCGACCCCTGGAAATCTTTGTTTACCTCTCGCATCAGCGGTTTCTTATCACATCCCATCGGTTCGGCACTTATCCAACCGGCCGGTACTCAGCATAGACCAATCTAGATCAAGATCAGTGACCTCCATAGCCCCACCTAATCACTCCCGCTATTCTATAAGCTACCCCAATTCACCAGTTATCAGTGGCTAAGGATTTACTTATTTATTCCGTATATATAAAACGACGTTTCTCTAATTAAAAACAAGTTATGTTATGATTTTTCTATCCTCGGAAAATCAATATTTCTCTATCCATATATTAATTTTCATTACTTTAATATAATTATTTCAGTGTATTTCTATATAAAATAAGATTTATATATCTTGTTATTGCTCGAATTTGTTGTTGCTTGTTATTGCTTGTTATTTTCTCATTTAGGACGTAAAATTTAAAACTAAACTTAATAAAATAAAAATAAAATCAATTGGATTCTTAAAGATAATACATTTATCTAGTAACAAAAATAAGCCAACTCTGAATATATGGTATAAATACGATACAGATGATAAATACTGATCCTCAATGGCGATTAGATATAAATTAACTTATTATTAGATGATTTTAGTTGGGGTTCGGTCAAGGTAGATCCAAAAAAAATACAAATTTAACAAAAGTGTATTTTTTTAAAGATTATCTGCCAACGTAGTGGTCATGGAAATGTGAACTTAGGGACAGGACGTCCTCTCTCGTCTCCATGATAGGCAGCCCTGAAGATGGCTTACAATTTAAGCCGAAACGTTGGCAGATAATCTTTTTAAAATACACTTTTGTTAAATTTGTATTTTTTTGGATCTACCTTGACCGTACCCCAACTAAAATCATCAAATAATAATATCTACGGTCAAAAATTTCTCCATTTAAATTCACTTACTATTGATTTTATCTGGGGGGGGGGGCAACTGAATATGCTGCAATTAGTTTATTTAATTCTAATAATTGAGTAAGATAGTTAGTGTAGCTAGACAGACATAATCACAAAAAAACCCCATCCCAAAGTATGTAAAACCAAACGATCTTCAACTTATTAATGTGTTTTCCCTGGTAATAGATTAGCTTAATAAATGTGTGGTTTTAGCCGGTTTCCAATAAGGAAATTTAGCTATTTATATTGGCAATATGTCGCAATTTATAAATAAATTTGAATAGATTTAGAAGCTTAACCGGACTGTATGAAAGTGATGGCTTTACAGATACAGTTCTGGAAAATGACTTCTAGGCGAGCATATGCAATCGCTATTTGCTGGGATAAGACACAGCTAGAAAGGTCAGAGTCACTCATCATACTGAAATATGACGGCCATTTAAAGTTGGAAGTACCATTTAACTTTCGAAGATCTATGCACTCATCGGATAATTGCAGTGCCTGCAAATGACTGCAGATTAATTGTAAGACTTGCAAACGCGCAGCAAGAATGAATATCAGTCAAGTCAAGGGCCGTTTAAACAAAGTAGATTCCTCTTGTTTTTTTGTTTCAGTAAAGGTTGACAATAACACACTAAACAAAGCAGTTAATTTTAACTTAGATTCCTCTTAAGGAAATAAGACTTTCAATAAAATGGACTTATATTAAGCATTTAAATAAAATGGGCTAAATAATGGAAACCACTTTTCAACAAAAATACCCCAACTTCACAATGTTTAAAATAAGATATCTAAATTTATTTATATTTGCTAACCATTGGGTAAGATCATTCTTTTATTTCAGGAATCATCTCATCGAGGGGAAGTGGGTGGTTTATAGAAACTAAATTGAAAAATCTTTAATAACCTGGTTATTATTAGTTGTGAGTTAATAAAAATCTATATAGCACTTTGAGTGTAAAAAGTAATTTTCTTATATTTATATTGCCTTCCAATATCCAACGATTACAATCCTTTTAGTCCGAAATTCTCAGAGTAATTGCTAACGCTCCATATTATGTTTCCAACTCTACCCTTCATCACGACTTTAATATTCCTTCTGTCCAAGACCTTATCTTCACCCACTTTAAGCTCTTCTACAGTAAACTCCAATTTCATCCTAATCCTTATTCCCAATTCCTGTCGTCGGTCTCCAATCCTTACAATCCTCCCCGGCGACTAAAACGAAGATGGCCTCGCAACCTCCTAAGCCTTAATGCCTAAACTTATTAGGAGTAGGGTCGATGGGCTCCTTCTCCCTGTACAGTGATGATCATTTATTTATTTTATTGTTAATTTTATTTTTATTTTTTTCTATTTATTTTCCCTTTTTTTATTCTCTTATTTATATTTTATGAAATCATTAAAGTACAAGATGTTAAGCAACAGAATGTAATAAATAAAGATTTATTTGTTTAAAAAAAATGTTTCTAGACTGTTTTTNTATAGTACAAAATTTTGACAAAACCCCATGATTAGGAAAATATTAAAGAATTAAACTTTGAGGGTTGAGCGTGCCATCTTTATTTCAAATTTAGGAAAATAATTAATTTTAATCTTTCCTTTAAAACTGTTTATAAATTCATTTTAGCTGAAATTAGATGAGAGAAGAGATGAATGAGAAAAATATAAAAATATAATATTTTCATTTTATTAGTGCTAAGAAAATAATATAATATAATTGGCAGGAAACATTTTTCTAGGGCTGAAATTCTGTATATATTTCTCGAAAAAGTCACATTTTAGAGATATTTAAGAATGTAACTATGATTGCAAAAGTTTTCTTTTACTCTTCCCTTTCAAACATTTTAAAGCCATTCTTTGCTATCTTACCTTGTACTTCCATGGTCTTCTTAAGATTGATAGATTAAATTAGAAAATTTCACTAGTCCCTGCCTCTTTAATGAAATATTGTAAATCTGCAATGTTTACGCTCTTTCTTCGTGACTAAGTTTTTTTTAGTTTTTTTTGTTTACTGATTTTCAATTTGTCATTACTAGTGTATATTTATGTCCTTCGTTAGGATAATTGGAGTATACAATGGTATATTTGTTTAATATTTTGGTGTTTATAATTTATTTGCAAGTTCTGAGAGTTTAATGTGCTTCTCTTATTACTCTTTCTATTTTTAGTTTGCTCTAAACTTTTCAAATCTGTTTGTTATCGGGATAATTATTTTTATTCGTGAAAAAAAAAAAATCTTAAATCACCTTATCGTAATGGGTAGTTAAAAGGGCAATTTTTATTTTAGTAATAGGATGACAATAACATTTCCAATCATGTTGAGGATTGAAAGAAGTGTGCTTTAAGTGTACCTTCTAATTTAGAAACAAACTAAACAAAGCTGTTAAATACCTTCTTTTTTTTTTATAAAACTAAAATACAATTTTTAGTAAACACTTGTTGCTAATTAAGTGTCCAGAATGTCATATAATCAAGGACTCTAACGTGAATAAACAAGCATTAAGTACATAAAGCAATAATGATTTGAAATCTTGAGTATCTATAGTTTTTAAATTGAAAACCAGAGAAAAAACTGATACAATCTATGCCTTTCCTTATTTTTCAAATGTCTTACCTTCCAAAATTTACGTCACTGAAGTAGAAAGACCATTACAAGAGTACTCTATATTAATAGCATACGTTTATGCTGAATAAAATCTAGGTCTGAGTGGTCCAACATCAAAATATCAAGGTTATTTGTAAATATTGTGAAATCCTAGACACACTTATAGATATGTATTGCACATTAAGATAAAGCAAATTTACTGTTCTTAAGCGAGAAATAGAAATTATATTACTGAAATTTAATTAAAGCTAATTAGAGCTAAGTAGAAGAAAACAAATTTTAAAATCGAATTTATGTATATCGAAATTTTCCGCCCCTTTCTCTCTTTTAAATTTTGAATGGGATGAGCAGACAATTTTTGTAATTATTATTTTGTACAATAAGAGCAAAATATGGTATGAATACTACAGGCTTTGATTTTCAATTGGTCCAATGGTCATTGAGAATGAACTGTCCTTCAACATTAATATACTCCATACAGAAACTTTGAACTAAAAGTTGGGGAGACATATATATATATAT
>KZ807783.1:282586-293474 GCA_000696205.2 Oncopeltus fasciatus | reverse complement strand
TGTTCACTAAACTCTTTCTCCCACCTGTTCTTTTTAATATATACACACACACACACACACATATATATATATCTGTTTGTTCTAAAGAGTAAGCAGTTTTTAAAATAAAAAATAAAATTTGATATTTGTTTCTATTTCAATGGACAGCAAACATAATAATTCAAGTATAACAAAAAAAACTATATTATCTTTGATAAGACCTTTGATGATTTGTCTGAAATATAGTAATGATAGTAGAAAGACTAATTCCACAAAGATAGTCTAGAAGAAAATGGTTAAAATATATAAAAATTTTCACTAAACAATATCAGTTATATCCTCTAACTGGTTTTATTACTTGCATATACTAATATTAATATGATTTTTATTTTGACAAGGCGAAATAATAAAAATCTCATCATTCGAACCTGATGAATACATATTCTCATACGCAGAACACTTTGGAAACGATGCCGGTAACTGAAACATTTTTATATAATANTATATATATACACACAAACAAATTTTCAACATTAACTTATATTATTATTACTTATATTTCAACATATATTATCTGCATTATAAACTAAAATAGCCATTGAATGAATGAGACAATTGAAGAAGACAAATAATTGAGGAAGCATTTTTAAAATTGTAATAAAACAATTTTAATTTATAACATTATATTAATACTTTACATTTAATTTATTGAATAACCCAGATGGAGTTTCAAATCAAAATAATGACTCAAACGAACGCCAAGCTCTTTTTATACTTTCCGAAATGTTGACTCTTCTAGAACCGAAAGTTTTCATTATTCGAGTCCAGGCACGTGTTGGGGCTAGATTATTTTCTTCGCTTTTGTCTCGCTTCAGCTCTCTTTTGTTCTATCTCAAGTCGAGTGAAGTGTCCGATAAAAGGGAAACTCACATAGGTATTTCACTGAAACGGCATTCGGTGCTTATCTGTCTCTACGGAATTATCTGTGAAATCGTCATCTTTCGTAACTAAGCTAATTATCAGTTTTAAGTTCTTCAACGCTCCCCTTACTTTAAATGTGTTTTTTTTTATTTTTATCTAATGTGAAAATAAGTTAACTAGTTAAAATATTGAATTAGTCAAAAATTTATTAGAGTCCTCTAAAAGATTTTATTCAATGCAGCTTAGATAAAAGAGTAAATCACTAGTTTAGTTTCCGCCAGAAAGGAGTTTAGAAAATAAATCTTATTTACGAAAATTAACAATAAATATCTCTTTAATGTCAGAGTTTCGGTTAGCAGTGCAAACCATCTTCAGTCATTATCGTCTCTTGCATGCCTATTAAAAGTTTGGACTATGCATTTAAACGGTCAGCACACCAGACATTCCCTTGCTATGTTCTGCGACCCTGATGATGGTTTCCAAACCTAGCCGAAACCTATGAAAAGAAAGGAATGTCTTATTTTTTTTTTTTTTTTTTTTTTTCATAAATGGCATTTTTTTCCTAAATTATTTTCTGATCGAACCTGCCTTCAGAGTAGAAAGAAAGAGAGTGAAAAAGCCACTCATGATTTAAGAACTCTTGTGTGAAGGCACTCCATATTTTTAATTTCATATAAGAAACCACTCAAGATTTATTTGATGTCAAGTGCGAACCACTAAACATGTTTCTACTGCTTAGTAGATTACATTCCGTTACTCTTTTCACGTAATATATTATAACTATGTCTTACTTGCGCAAACTGACTGTGCAAAAATGATAACAATTTAAAAAAAAATTAATTTTATATTAGGAACATAGGGTTTAAAAAGGTTTTATTTTATATGGGACTTTGTGTTTATAATACCAAAGTTACATCAATAACCATTAGAACTTTAGTCTTAAATCTTAAAATATTTTATTTTTGGTAAATATTTTGTTCTCAGGCATAGTAAAACCCTTCTCACTCAAATTAACATTTTTTTTCACTTTTTATGTGAGATCCAATTTTCGGTATAGTCATAGAATACAGGAGCAGGCCACGATACACCGTCAGAATAAGATATCATCCTTTTATTTAATATTTCATCCTTAAAATAACTGAAATTAAATATAGCAATTATTTCATAGATTCAAAAATGATCCATGGCTAGAAAACTCCTTCAATCTCGCTGTATTTGCAGTGCTGGGTAAAACTGTAAAAAACTGTAGTAAGATCTTTTTTAGGCTTGTGCCTTTGTGTTTGAAATTTGACCCCATTTGAACAAGGTTTAAATGTCAGATGTGAAATCAGAAGTTGAACAAATTCCGCTGTCAAGGACTATTTTCTCAACTAGAGCTTGTGGTAAATGAATTTTATACATTTTTCAGAGCTCCAATATACAATATCTGGAATGCAAACTTACATTCACATCAGAAAATGGGGATGTAAGTTTGTATTCCAGATATANAAAAAAAAAAAAAAAAAAAAAAAAAAAAAAAAAAAAAAAAAAAAAAAAAAAAAAAAAAAAAAAAAAAAAAGCACGCACTTCTTGTGTGTGAAAGGCTGAGTTCGTGAATGGTTGTAATCACTGCGTTACTAAGCAAATTTTTAATACATACTACACCAAAAATATAATTTCCCTACATTCATATACTATAACTTATTTTTTTAACGCATACTGAGAAAGACATGTTCGAATTTAAAATCCAGAATTAGTCGAGAATTTGACAATATGCATACGTGCATCTAGCATAATATTTTTATTCAAACTTTAAAACTGCGTGGAATGATTCCTTGGTATAATTATTCATAATAATACTTATATATCATTATAAAACAAATATGAATGACGCTTGCATGTATTTATGTATTTTTTGTAGTAAGCTATGTGGGAAATGTTAATTGGTGTTTTACTGAATGATAACGGGAGACTACAGTTTATATATAAGCAACTTGTGGAAAATATTATACAAAATCAAGAATTCCCCCCCCCCCTCCCAATATTTCCCTTATCAGGTCGGGCTCTGTTGTTATCTCTAAAAGCACCTCTGCTTCTGCTGTCTTCCTTTCGTTCCCATAGAAAAAAAAACTCCTCTTACTCCTGTCTTCCTGTCAACGACTTCTTCCGAATCTCCATTTGTTCTTCCTGTTTACCTTCCCAGATCTTCCGCCTCCTTTACTTCTCCATCTGAGGGTGTTTGGTCAGATTTCTGAGGTTCCATTGGTGTCTTCTATGATCCCTCTGACCGTCTTCCTACCCTACCCATCGGTAATCGGTTCGGTACAATTTGGCTGAACCCAAGTTTCCGCAAGGTTGTCTCACCTTCTACTAGTGTACCCAAATTTCTGACGTCCAATATAAAGCCAATGTATTTTTCAAGTGCTTTGAAAATATCTTCATCGGAAGTACCCTATTCTTTTATTTATTGCCTCACTTTCTATGACGAAATCATCTCCGCTTATACTTTCTTTTTTGTTTCTTTTTTTTCTCTCTAAAATATCTTTCAACTGAGACCTAGCGGACGTGGGAAATGCAATACTGTACCTACCCAGGCCTAATTTGAATAAACAACTCCGAATTAGTCTATGTCTGTCAGTACCTTCCTAACTGTACATGCTTTGTGAAACAATAACTGAAGCATGACAAAATAATGCCTACCGTTACAAAAGAATGACAAAATCCATTCTTTAAGAAATGTTATTCTTGAAACTAGACCAACCTACTTCCATTTACTGTCTAAGCACGAAAGAAATAAACCCATAAAAGAAATTAACTATTTTGGCAGTTCCTTTGTTATTGAGGCATCACAATTAGTTTCGGGAGTGCTGCTCAAATGCCTTTGAATCCATTGTTGTAAGATAATAGCTGAGCTCCTTATTCTTCTTTCCTGCTGACTGATAATCTACAGTCTTAAATGAAATCCTTAAAATGTGATGTAGGCGCAATGGTTAGGTAAACTAAGCAGATTTCCCATGTTACATTAAAGATTGGTATAAAGAAGAGTAAATGACATGTTAAATGATTTTAGTTGGGGTTCGGTCAAGGTAGACCAAAAAAAAAAAATACAAATTTAAAAAAAGTGTATTTTTTTAAAAGATTATCTGTCAACGTTTTGGCTTACATTGAAAGCCATCTTCAGGGCTGTAGAAAAACAATGTCACGAGAATACAATAATAATTGAAAATATTCTCATGACATTGAATTTCTCCAGCTCTGAAGATGGCCTACAATGTAAGCCAAAACGTTGGCAGATAATTTTTTTTTTAAATACACTTTTTTTAAATTTGTTTTTTTTTTTTTTTTGGATCTACCTTGACCGAACCCCAGCTAAAATCATCTAATAATAATATCTACGGTCAAAAAACCCTCCTTTAGTAAATGACTAGTTTCATTGTACGATCCGACAAAAATAATTAAGGGAAAAGGCTGTCCCTTGGCCGAACGGGAGGGGTGGACTGGTGGGAGGCTCTCAATTCTCCAACTTCATTCTTAAATATCCTTGTTGTGCGTCCTTTGTAAAATATTATAAAAATGTTATAAAGTTCAATTTTATACCTGTTATGACTGTTATATTTTTCATAACACTGATAACAAACTAATAACATAACAACAAGAGAAATAATGACAATTATTATAAATATTATTTTTGTAGTGGTACTTAATCACATTAAACATAACAATGTAATCTGGCTAGTCTCGGTGGTGCAAATGGTTAGCACGGCGACCCGGATAGCAGGAGTTCCAGGTTCGAGGCAATTTAGATTTTTTTATTCTATTCCCTTGAATTTATTGTTTAATGACAATTATTGAATAAGGTGTCACTCTACCCCTCCTTCCACTCCTCATTTGATGACAACGATAAACTAACTATTATATAAGTTTATCAATGATAAGCTCTTACTATTTAAAAAATAAAAAATAAATCCCAAATAACGAATATATTTTCAAAAAAGGGGATCGTCCAATTCTTGTGTTTATAGATACATTTTTTTTTCCACTATATGTCTATAAATGTTATATAATTTTTATTGCGCGTTTAAATTTTCGTCTCTTTCTAAACGGTTACGGAAAGAAGCACACACACACAGGACTAATTTATTTTTATTTCAAAGTGTGTATGCACAAATGTACAATAATAATTATTTTCTAGAAAGATTGACGAATATGTAAATCTATTTTAAATATCGCGTCAGCAAGACAGTCTTAACATCTGTATTTCAGTTAGGAAATTCGTCAAGAGATAAGAAAACATTGAATCCACTGATTTATCTATTTTTATTATGTATTTATCTATTCAACACGTAGGGGAAATAAATATTCCAAAGCCTGGACTGCATTGTATTGCTGAGATATTAGCGCTATTCCCAATTGGCTTTTCAAAGTTTTCATTGATCTTAAACATTAGAATGTGTATATTTTTTCCTTGAGCTTCTAGAGGAGAATACCAAAGAAAAAGTCAACATATGGAAAGAAATTAGCAAAAACAAGATGGAATATTTGTAACTTGTTAAATGGTGCTAATTGTGCTTGGCAGGAGGCCGAAGATCTTTCTGCGGGGCTCAAACTACCCCTTAGGGGCTAAATTTATCGCCATCTAGTTCTCTCTGCCCCAAAGGGGTGGTATAAACAAAGAGCTGGCTTTGAAAGATGACGGATGTGGGGATGGAGAGCGTTTGATTAATTAAGGGGACTGTTGTGTTTGTTTCTCCAGAATCTACACCGCAAACAAGATTGGTCCCGCGTGTGTTTACCAATCCTCCCAGGAATTTTTAGGGCATTCGTATCTTGCTTGGTTTTTATTTTCGCTTTGTATACTCGAAGAAGGAATTGGGTCGAAGTTTGAAAATCTTCTTTGACTTTGAGATATAATGGGCTTATCCCTTTTGCTCATTCAGAAAATTAAGTTAGTTGAGTTTTTAGAGGCAGAAAAATAATTTTTTTTTTTTTTCCTTCTATTTCAAAATATTTTGTTACAAGCAATTAAACCTCCAAATTTTCACACAAACATACCAAGGATTTTTATTTTAGCATGGAATAAGCCCTGTCTTTTTGTAATAGTAAAACCAAGATAAGGTGTTGAACTAATTACCGTTTAACTTTTTTTACCTTTGGGAACATGGTCAAGTGTGAAATATAATAATGTGAAAAACATCGCACTCTTAAAATCAAAATAAGACTGGAACCGAAATATTTTTTTAAACTGAAGCTAAAATATAGCTAAAATTTGTAAAACAAAAATATTTACGGCTCTCACTCTCTCACTCTCTCTCTTTCTCTATTTTTCTCCCCCCCCCCCCACCCACCATTTCTCCCTCTCCACCTCCCTCTTTCTCCCCACACTCACATACACACATCTACAATTCTAAATGAAATGAAAAAAAAATTATCATGAAATATATCGTCCTTTGTTGTAGGAAGAAATAGTAAATCCTTAGGACCGTTCTAGATTTTTTTGTCTTCAATTCCTTTTTTTTTATCCTCCTGTTAATTTTAGAAATTTATCACACATAATTTGCAATGGGTAAACGTTTATCTCAATATTATTATTAATGACATATACTTTGTTTTATATTTATTTTTTTACTTTTTTAATTATTATGAACTTCTTATTTAGTATCTCATTTCCAGAATTTTTAGATAATTTATAATAAAAACCTGATCTTTTAAGAAGTCAAATAATATCAAAATAACCAAATAGATAATAAATAAGGAATTATCATCTGCCATGATCGAGTTATCTCAGAGCAGGGGACTCTCTCTCCCTCTCCTTTCATCAACCTCATTGCCTTGAAAAATACCTGAAATTTAGGCCGAATCGTTGGCAATAATAAAAACTTTTGTATTTACAAATTAGTTTTTAATCATTTTTAATCAATTCAAATCCCAGGACCTTATCCCCCTCGCAAATAATAAGTTATTTTCCTTATAACTCTTCTCAAATGAGCCTAATAAATAACAAAAGCAATCCGAACGATCAAGTTGTTTATTTCAATGATCTTAGTTTGTTTACGCGAATTAGTTATATCACATTCTTTTTTTTTTTTTTTTTTGTCTTATTTTATTATAGATTATAATCGAACATGATAAGACAATGTAAGTCAATATCTCAGTTTCCATTGAGTTACATGTGAAGTTTTGTTAATAATTTTTAGATAGAACATACATTTTACAATAGCACACACACAAACACACATATATATAAATATATATATATATGGGAAAATTATAATATTTAGCATGATTTAGACTAGCTAATATTTTTTATCTTATAAAAATGAAAAGTTCTTTGAAAGAGATGTATGTGTATATATGAATATATGTATGTGTGTATATTATATATATATTGTACTATAGCCAAAATGAATAACTTTTTATTTTCACTTTTATCATCTTCATATTGGTTTGTATATTGTTTGCTAATATTTGCATATAATGTAAGTGAGTATCGTCATTATTTATCAATAGCATATATAAGTACTTCTTTAGCTGGCGACTTGTCATCCGATCAGAGCAAAGAATTTTAGAGAAACCATGATAAACGGAAATTGTTCAAAATATAAAAAAAAGTATTATTTCGAAAGACTTAAAGGGGAATAAGTAAAAGTGTTTTAATTGAAAACAATTTTAATCTATTCATCTCCATTTTATCTCTTATTTGAATCCAAGAAGGAAAAGAGCTGAGCTGTATCTTCAATAACCAAAGACCTTTCTCTCTTCAATCTTCTGATTTACCTTCGTTCCCAAAAAAGTGTATTTACCAATCATATAATCCAGATCTCTGACTTAGCTTCCATTGAGAAAAGTTAAACCGACCCTTTTAGCAGACTCTGAAGGATTTTAGTTATTGAGTTTGTTCTCATGACAATTTTTTTTTGGAAATCGTTTTGATAATTTCTCTTCTCTACCAACTGGACAAAAAAAAAAAAAAAAAGCACGCACTTCTTGTGTGTGAAAGGCTGAGTTCGTGAATGGTTGTAATCACTGCGTTACTAAGCAAATTTTTAATACATACTACACCAAAAATATAATTTCCCTACATTCATATACTATAACTTATTTTTTTAACGCATACTGAGAAAGACATGTTCGAATTTAAAATCCAGAATTAGTCGAGAATTTGACAAGGCTTCTGGCGAGCCCCTGTTCTAGGGTACTGTATAGAATGTTCTAGGCAGATCTGGATGAATAGAAAAGCTTTTCTTAGAAAATGAGATTTCCTCTTATAAGTGGAGTGTTGTCATGAGGAAGCAGTTGACCACCTTCAATTGGCCTCTTCTTCGAAGGCCTCTTCACCACGGATTCGGTCCTCTCACTATCATCTCCCTCAGTATTTAACAATATGTATTTTATTATTCTTATTGTCCCAAAATAATGGGTTTTTCCCCTTCTTTTCCGTGCTGAATTACTCACTTAAAATGTATTTATTTAAATTTGTAGACTCTACAAGCACTAACTACATGGCTAAATATTCCCAATCGTATTCGCGAGAAGTAGTAATGATTTCTAGAAGCGTTGAACCTCACATTGAAGGTCTTCCTTGTAAGAGCTTTGCTTTTCTTTAGGTGTTGTCCTTCGAACATGATCTGTCTCCGGCTGGCCCATGGCCGGAAGGGGACATCCCTAAGCAGCGCTCAAACTTCTACAGGCCTATCGAGGAGTGACACGACCCCGTTAGTTCCATTTTCGCCGACCGTTTCGCACTTTAGGAAGGAAGTCGAAACAGACACTCGCGAAATACGAGATGCAATAGACAAGGAATCGAATCTCAGGCCTTAGGAATGATACTCTCTCAGGCTAAGCGCTAATCTGCCATCTTGATCATATTCATCATTAGCTTTGTCTTAAAAATATTAATCTTTTCTTATGTCAAATATTATGTTCCTTATTTAAGTTTGTTTTCTAAGATATATTTTGGTGTTTAGTTTCTCATTTGACTTCCCCCCCCCCTACACCCCGGCACAAAAATAAGAAAAAAATACAATATTGAAAAGTCCTTCTCGCTGAAGTTCAATCTGAGCTGGATTTCTATTTTCGTGGATGTTATTCAAGAATAAATTACTATCAAAATAAGGCAAATAGAATGACTAAAACAATGATGAAAAGTTATTGACGCGGCTAGTTCGACCAGAAAATGAGAGGTAGGGGAAGATTTAATCCTTTTAGTTATATTTCTAAATATCTTATTTACTTATTATGCGCCTTTTGTAAAAATATTACAGAATATAAATGCTTCATAAATGATAACCTTTTATTATTATGTTTTATAAATTATATTCATAATACTAATAACATTCATAATACTAATAACACACTTTCGAAAGAAAAAGCCCAAATGAATCCTTGAAGAAAGGAAGAAGAGCTCAGTTAAATTCTCAAATGTGTTCCTTAACGAACTTTTATGTTTTCCCTTACAGATAACATAAAATTTGCTTTTAAACGTTACATTTTCATTCGTAAAATTTACAATAATCTATAATTTGATTAAATATCAATTTATCATACCTTCTATTCTCCGTTTTCATTGGTTTCTACAAACCATCCTCCGTTGGCGAGCCCAATTCATTCATTGGTAGTGAAAATAACCTTTTAAATATCATTTTTTTTTAAATTTAGTACTTCCTCCAAACAGTCCTTCACCCTGGTTGACTTCAGCAATTGTTTGGGAAAGAAGCTCAAAGGTTTAATTATCTATCCGTATTTCATTAATGGCGGGCGCTAGAGTATATATATATGAGTGTGAGTGTGTAGGTGTGTGTGGATCTTTATGTATGTATGATAGTAAATAACTTTATTTCCCTAAGTGGAGTCCACTGAAAGAATCGTTCAGTTTGAGGAAGGAATTATGACGCAGGAAGAATCGTCTGGAGTGAGAGTATGGTATAGGATAGTGGGAAGGGTCAGGGAGGGTGGACGGACGTCAGAAAGCGGGCGTTGTCATGGTGACGTTTGACCGTCTCGTTTGGGAGTGACGGTCACTCAGATGTCACTTTACTTACGGCTGCTGGGGCTTGATTGCGTTATACGTAAATATAGAATGACCATCACAAAGGAACTGTTCAAATCAAGCAAATAGTAAGGATTGCTTGGACATAGAGGTTTTTAATTTAGTGTCACTCGCAGTCTGTCTCGAAAATAATCACTGACTGACTCAGTCCATTATTAGACTCTCGTCTGAAAGATTCCAGGGCTCTGAAGATGAGACATCGAGTCTCGAAAGCGCTCAGCTTTAATATTTAATTATTCTTATAATCTTCTAATTAATTATTATAGAGCAAAGTTTAGCATATTTAATTTCTTAATTGTAAAACTAATTTCTTATAATTGTAAAACTTCGTCCCAGTTCATTAAAATAAAAATAGTTTTAGTTTAAGCTGAAAATACCTAGGGCTTTCCTATTCCATTCTTGTTCCATCAAATTTCACGTAGATACAATAGAAGAATGAATCCCAAGAGAAATATTTTCAAGAGTTATGAAAATGGCTTCGGAGAGCCTAAAATAAAAATAAAACCTTACTTACTTTCACTGTTTCGTATTTTTTCTCCCCTCTTGATTCCTCCACGAGACCGGGGGTAAAAATTAATCATGAGGCGTGAGGGTTCTTTACACCTGGGGAAAATTCAATCCGCCTGCCGGTGACGGACCGCAACAAAAGCATAAAGAAAAAAACTTAATTAAAAATATTAATGAAGGAAGTTTGAAACAGAGGACTTTAAACCCGTATAGAATATTATACCAGCTCGCGTACTACAATCCTCAGCTACCATAAGCTCTCTTAATACCGCTGATGGTGTAAATTTATCTCTAAAAATGGATTTCATATTTATGTTTTAACTTGTTTAAAGTAAATTAAAATGATTTTCCGGCCTAACTGTCCTAATAAAAGCTGTTGTATACATACCAAAAATCAGGACCAGTATTTCATTTCCTCCCCCACCACTCAGGTACATATATGTATATATATATATA
>KZ807783.1:270717-282340 GCA_000696205.2 Oncopeltus fasciatus | reverse complement strand
AATTGTTAAATATATATATATATATATATATATAACTTCCTATAAGTGGTCTTTTCAGACCGCTCTCTCTCAAAAAATCTTCTAAAAAAAGAAGCTTTTATTATGCTTCTTTTGCGAGATGTGAAAGACGTCGTTGCTGCTACAAATTGATTGATCCAAAGAGTTGACGAGTCTCATTGAGAATATGAAAGTACCACTTATTTTTTTCAGAGAAAATTTCTTTAACTTAACTTTAGGTATGTATTTTTTAAATTATTCATTCACCTAACAGCACAGAATCTCGAAGTGATAAAGTTATCCCGAGCGCACGCTGAAGGTAAAAGACCCTAAGAGATTTTTTTAATTAATTAATTTTCAAAGCTGCCCTTCGGAGTGTAGTGAAGCTGTACATGTCAATCCTGTTCTTTTCTAGTGCCTATATCAGTCCTGACTAAAGCTAAATCAACGCTTACTAAGTTAAATATTTAAGAATGCAAATAAAAAGGCTGAGCGCTTCCCCCATCTCTCAAAAATTCAAAAAACCAGCCTTATTTATGAATTAAACTTTATACACCCCTTGCTCCCTACACTTATGATCAAATAAGTCATATTTACTATTATCTGTGTCTGTCTTTCTTAAAACTTGGAAAATCCCTGAGTGGTAGAAATTTGGTAGGGTCGGAGAAAATATTTTTTTAAATATAAAAAATGTCTCTCTGCTATGAGAACAAATTCGTTAGATTCATTTTTAAGTAGAGAATACAGTCAGCTCATTTTTTTCTCTTGTTTATTAAATAATAAATTTGTCATATTGTCTTATTTATGTCCGTTTTTAATGAAACATCTTCTGCCTATCAGATTTTTCAAATAGTATCAGTAAAATGTACAGTTTTACTGTAAGAGCTCAAAGAACACCGAATTTTTTTATACTGTACATGAAAAACTTCAAGAAAAAAAAATAATCAAAAAAATATTGAAAATATGACGTCACCGGCGTAGTTCAGTTTCTATGTGAGCTCTGTGTAATTGACCATATTATATTCTTCATGGCGAAGTACTAGATTAGCAGAGAGGCCATGGTTACGCGTCATATACTTTCCCCCTGGTCTACTGCTCTCCACCCTTATCCAATGAGATCCACTGTTTAATTGTTCCACTTCGAGATAAGCTCGTCTCTTGTAGAGAAAGCGAATCTTATTTCCAAACTCAGCCCGTTATATAGTTAGCAATGCTACAAATAGGGATTAATTAGACTATTTGTGGCTTCATACTGTTTCCAATTTATGTTTGTATGTGATCAAAATAAAAAACGTGCATTATAAGAAGGGATTGGTCTGGAATTCGGTCTTGAACTTGAAGAAGTAAAAACTAACTTGTAGAAATTCGAATGATTTTTTTTTTTTTTTTTGTCAGTCATGAACATTTGATCCCGGTGACAAAACGTTCCCTCTCGCCTTTATGATAGCCCTGTAGATGGCTTACAATGTAAACTGAAATAGATAACTAGAAATGCTCTTTTTTTTTTTTTTTAATTGTATCTTTTGGATCAATCTTGACCGAACCCAAACAAATTCTCTTATACTAACTTGTAGAGTTTTGCCAAAGTTTCGACCTAAATATGAGGCTTTCTTCAGAGCAATGGGTCTGACATTGGAAGATGAAAATGGAAAAATGGAAGAAGAGTCCTCTACCTTAAGACAAATAACTACTATCAATTCATGTCTCTAGTCAAGAATTAGTTACCCTAAAGCACGAGACTCTTTCCATCACCCTCATTGCCCTGAAGAAGGCCTTGCCATTAATAAAAAAAAATTAGGAATTAGTTCTACTTACTCAAATCCCAAAGCCGAATCTCCGACCAATCCATCTTCGTAAAGATCGGGGGCCAACTCACTATCTCTACAAAAAAAAATTACATGTACTTTATTTCTCAGATGTGGGCATTATCTTCTCAATACCATAGGTAATCTGGTGGATTACATAGTATTATTATCCCAGTAACCATAAGGACACTGGTGGATAATGAAGCTCTTATCCACCTGGTGGCATCAATATATTTAGTCAAACATTTTGGCTCCTTTTCTTTTCTGTCTTTTCTTCCTGATCTTCCCCTCCACAGTTTCTTTACCATTATAATTTTCCCCTCACCTCTGGATTTTCTCAAGCCTTTGCTTATTTAATGGACCTTTTTACAAGATTTCAGTGCCTCTCAACCAATCACAGAGCCTATCTCATTCTGTATTATACATTATATCCTCAAATTATATATCATTCCTCACCTGTGATCTTATTTCACACTCTTTACCATCCAAACCCTCCCAAGGGCGTATCTTCATACCGTATGTCAAACCAAACCGCCTCAAGGCGCACCTATTCTATTTTTCATTTCACATTGGTTGGATTCCCATCTCATTATCCGTCATTCTACTTCGCACTATGCATCCGACAGATTTAGCATCTGCTTTCATACTTTTCTCCTCACCATCTACCACAAATAACAAGACATACGTCTTCTATCATTCCCTCTAACAGTCATTCCTGGGCCTAAATTCTCTATTATTGTATTTTACACTATTTCATTTTTGCTATGACATTTTTCCCTTATTCTATTTCATCGAACTCACTACAAATTGATTCATGGGCATACCTTTTCCATTTTCCATCCTTCTTTTTCACCAACTTTCAACTGATCCCATACATTATATTTCACGCTATCAATCCCTTATTTCTTATTATTCCTTATTATCTTTCCTACTATCGATTTATCGTGCTGCCTATCACAAGACGTAACTTCTTCCTCCTCTTCTCCCTAATAATCTTCGTCGGTTTACTTTCCTTCCCATTAACCAGGAACGCTTATAGCACTCCTACTGAGCTCAACTCTCCACTTCAGAATCTATTCTTTTAAGATGAAATTTAATTTTTTTTTTAAATATTACTATCATATGTTTATGCATAATTGAAAAAATTCTCATCCTCCCCCCCCCCCTTTCATTGCCCATAACTGGGGCACGGTTGTTCAGTGGTTCTGAGACAAAGGCCTCAGGTTTAATATTCTTAGAACACAGTTAGCATCAAACGAATATTATGCTTCTGATCGCAATGACCCAGCAGATTTCTATTTTTTCTTGGTAACACCCAGTCCAAATTAAGTACTACTCCTCATGAAGTGGGAAAAATCAGACTGTCAGAATGGTGGTGACCATAGAACCTCTCTCTAATATGTTAACATGTACCTCCCCCCTCCCCCGAGCCTCAAAGGCCTATTTTAGTACTAAATGAGAAAGCATGTGGCTTATTCGTATGTGCTGAATGTAAAAAAGAACCACTTACATTTATATAGTAACTTATGCCTAATAATAATTAATTATCTAGAAAAATATTTTATAATAAATCATGCCAAAAGATTGAAACATAAAGGTTTTAACCGACTAAACAATAGACTTACTGCGGTGAAGCTTAAAGAAATAAGATGTAAAAGTGTTGTAACGGCATTGCTTCACGAAGGCTGACTAACTAGTGAGAATGTCAAGGTTCACTTAAGATTAACTACATTTTTCTTTGTATTTTCATTGTTTGTTTGTCTCTAGAATCCAGCTTGTCTCATTGGCATTATGGTTATTCCCGATCTGTGTTTGCTCTCCAGTTACAAGATCCTGAATGGGATTTCTGATTGCAATATCCTGTCAGCTTCCTCAATTCACTGCGTCTGGTTTTTGTCTGCATTCGCTGAGCGCTGCATAAACGAATATGTGAATTGTATTCAGAAGTAAATTGATACATCATTCCTCCTCCGATCCCTTGTATAATTCGCTTTTCTTCTCAGACTAATACTTCTAATAACAATAAATATCTTGTGTACAAACTCACTCTACTTTATAGCCGTTAAAGATTAACCAAATATAAAAATTTTAAAACGATACGTAAAATTAGAAACAACAAAATAATAAGCTGGATGAAATTAGTCAGGGTTTCGGCCAGGATCAGAAAAATTATATACAACAAAATTATTGGGTAATTTTTTTATTATTCCCAACATTTCGCCTTAACTTGTAAGCCATCATATTTTGAGTACAACAAAAATATGTTACTATCTAAATAAAATAAAATAAATACGTATAGTATTTATAGTAGTTTATTTTACTCACAAAAAAAAAAAAAGATTCTGATAAGCTTTTTCTTAAGCATTATTGGGGCAGGTACAAAGAAAACCATATTTACACGAATATATGAGATAAGTTAAAAATGTGAAATGTAAGACTGCCCGTCGATTGCCCATAAATATTCACATAAATAAATAACGACGTGTAATATGTAGATAACGCCATTATTGAAAGAGCAAAGCGTTCATTGGATAGAAAAAGATGAATTTGACGTATAATCAGTAGAGTTTAAAGTTAAGTCGTGAACATGTGATCCAGATGGCAGGTCGTCCCCTCTCGCCTTCACGATAGCCCTGAAGGTGGCTTAAAATGTAAGCCAAAACGTCGGCAGATAATTAAAAATATACATTTTTGAATCAACCTTGACAGAACCTAAACAAAAACATTTACTAGTAGAGTTTAATTTCTTTTTTTTTTTTTTTTTTTTACTTAAAGGACTTTAGTGTCAGATTTAAAGAAAAATAATGGGGCACTAAATGTTTCTAATAAGTATATTATCATAACAATGTATATTTGAAATATTTATTTACGACATAATATAATATATAAAATCAAATATATTAAAGGGGGAGGCACCAATTTTAAATGTCTCTCTCTCTCCCCCATCACTATCTCTCTCTCTCTCTCTCTCTCTCTCTCTCACTCTCTCTCTTTTTAGCCCGTACTTTTCTCATTAGATGGTTAATTCCCTAAAAACCTCTTAACTTACTTTGAAAACAGGGATTTTCTGCGTTTCAATAACCTTATTTCCTCCAAGGCTCTCGGAGTTTTGACCTACTTCATCAAAGATGCTTCGTAAAGTGGAAAATACTTTCCTTATTTGTCCTAGACTTTGACCTAGTCAATTTATTAATATTAGTCAGTGGTGACTACAAAAACAGGGACTTTTCTTAAATAATCCACAGTGAAAAACATTCATGTTGAAATATGCATTATAACCTTTATTTTTAAAAAGGTTTAGACTCTAGCTTAAAGAAATTAAAGGTTAATTCAAAATTGAAAAATGTGATATTCTGTTGTTGAAAAAAGTTTATTTACATTTTGCTCCAATATAGCTGTACTAGTTGGGATTAAGAAAACAAGTATAAAAAATGATCAGGGTTTAAGCCAGAAAATAATTTTATATTGACTTATTTTAAGCATGCCAAATATATCGAAAAAACGTGCATATTAATCTAAATCCTACCTCCAAGAATGTTGCGCCGGACAAAGATAACATCATCACAGTTCATTCAAATATTTTCTGAAAAACTTCCGTTAACAAAAATATCCTTTGAAATTGTTTATTTTGAATTCCTCCTTTCGTCCGATCTTAATCCTTCTCCTTTGATACTAACATGGATTATTACATTTCCGTACTTTCTCAACTTCTTCCTTAGGTTCTTCAATCAGTTCATCTATTATCTAACGTATAACAAGAATCATCTCTCACTGGGATTCCTCCAATAGGAATTATAACTAATTAAAACTATTAATTATTTATCTATTTAGTTCTCACTTAATACACTTATGTATTAAATGGTGTTATGGACTGCGGGCTAATAATTAATGAATTATAACAATGATAAATTGGAGTTGACTTATTATAACAAACAAGTACACCAACTAATTAGAGCTAGCAATCGAACCTACTGTCCTTACTGACTAATAAACAAATAAATAAAAAATATAAATTACTTACAGTTAATTAACAGATATGTATAAATGAATGAAATGTGCTTATTTACATAGAAGCCCCGAAATACTTGCTAATTACTGTCACTTAACATTTCACTGTTACCGGCAATGCAAAGGTTACGGCCAGCCCGGCGCTCTGAATCAACCTATCTGACGCGGAAACTGACACTGGATGAAACTAACAACACTCATTGGTGGGGGGGGTTTGCTGGTGAGCTGCTTTTTTAACTCCAGAAAAAGGCAGCCCTAGAAGAATCTAATCGTTATTTCCGCCTAAACCTAATTTCCTCTTCAGAAGCAAGGAAATTGGTGGCATCTTTCAATCGGGCCCTTCCCGTACAGGTCTTGTCCTCTCATCTCATGCTTCCCTAGTCTTTAACTATAGTATTCAATTTTATTATATTCATACATAGTTGTTATATTTTTATTTTTGTTCTTATATTTTATAGTCATATACAAATTATCCTCTTGGTTCTTGATTTCTATTCAATGTTGACTTACATAGGCCAAAAGAAGAGGTACGGATGAGTATAAATTGAAGAACACTTTCTACAAAATCTTTTTTAGGTTTATCCAATTTAATATTTCTAGTGGTTGTAATCTATATTAGATTATTGAATTTGACTGCGTAGATATTACTTCTAGTAAGTATTTTCTAGCAAGTAGGTGGCTAGCCAATATAAGTACTGACTATTTAATGATTCAAGTGAATTTTATTTTGTGCAGAAAGGAGAGGAGAAGGTGACCCAGAATGTCCTCGGAGGTCGTCCAACGGGTCCCTGCCGAGCTACACACTAGTCACCGGCTTGCCGACTTACGCCCAGGCAATGGAAGCACAGAAGAAGCAAGGGGGGCTCAGCCAACTCTCCCCTAGCTCCTTGGTCCTTCTCTACCCTCCGCCTCCACCCCCATTTCAAGAACTGCCCCCTCCGCAGGAGCACAAGTCTTAGCAGCCCACCCCCGGCCACCGTCTCGTTTGGCTCCCTCTGGCCGGAGAGGCTGCAGGCAAAGGGACTGATCTTGCCATTGGGTACATAATCAAGGACATCCAACCAGAACATCAGCAATGAAAACACCTAAATAATACTCAAATATTGATAATTATATATATATANNNNTATATATATAATTGTTCTAATTTTCACTTCCAATATAACAATAAGAACAAAAAAAAAGTTTTTAAATTCAAAGTTCTTTGCAGTGTTATGATTTTAGGCTCAAAGCTTAGAAATATATGCTCCATATTATTTCCAATGCTATGAACTATTATACTTCGAATAAGAAAGTATGACTTGGATGGGTTAAAGAAATAAAGTCGCAAATTCCTAAAGACTAATAAAAACCATTTCATTAATTTTTTTTTTAACCCTTTCATAAAAATAAAATAAAATAAAATAATACCTTTTCGTTTTGATATTCCAGAGTTATCTTTGACAATTTTAGAGTATCGTACTCGCTAAATAACTTAAATTAAAATTTTCTTTAACTTATAGAAAGAAAGCTAGCAGAATATTTACTAAATATTTGAAGAATTCTACATTATGAGCTCCATTTTTTTAATAATATTAATTGATAAATAAATGTGGGCTATTAACTAATAAAATATTCTAAGACTTTTTTTAAATTATGTATCCTTATGTACAAGGCTTGCCACATTTTTTGATTGTGTTGAATTCTATCATAACAATAATATCTACTTTTTAACTAATATATGTTACATTTTTCAATGAATAAATTATATTCTTCCCTCTTAAGCTGACGACAGTTGCTGATAACAAAAAATATATTCGTCTGAAAATAAATTTCTTAATGCTTAGGTTAAAGGTTAGCTGATTGCAGTGCAATAACAGTTCCTTTTTATAACACATTAATTCTGAGTTTATTTATTTCTTAATGTATAATCTAATTCAAATTTGTTTATTCTACGCAATAAATTACATTTTTTAGAATATTTGAAAACTTTACTTTTGTATTTAAACATATTTATGAAAGTTTTACATTTTGAAAATGTTTCTTTAAACATAAACCTAGTTATATTTCATTTAACTGAGCATTTCATTGAAAACAAAAAAAAAAAAAAAATAGATGCTAAAATTCTCATGATTATAAACTTTGAAAAGTCATCTTATTCTTCGTGGACAAGAATCATCCTCATGGAATGATGGTGATGAAGTGGAGAGATTCTGGAAACCTTTTCAAAAAATTTTCAAAATTTCCAGTAATTGATAAAAAAAAAATTAAGTGTTAGATCTTACTTATCTAGCTTATAATCTTCATTGATTTATTCATAAAATATTTATAGTTACAAAAGAAGGAATTTATTATCAGACAAATTTATTTATGTGCATTTGTTTTTCAAACAAATACCTTTGTACGCATTTGTATTATCACTGATATGCATATACATGTCAATAAGATAATTAAAACAGCAACTTATATTAATTACTCTGAGATGGATTTTTCAATCAGTTACATTTTTATGTAACTGTTTTTTTAAACTTGTGTCATTTATAAAGAAGTATAATCATAAATGTTTAAAATTATGATGATGAATAAAAAATAGAGATTTTGATATTAGAACTATACTAATGGGCTATTACCATGGAGTGTATACACTCCAGTCAAAAATGAAGCAAAATTATATACTTTTTAAATTAATTTACAACTAGCAAACATTTTCATAACTTAAATAGCTATTTGTTTTGTTTTCTTTTAGTTCAGCATTCAAAATTTTATTTTGTTGACTTTTCAAATATTTATTACTCTTATATTTTCTTGCAAACTTTATTAAGATTTCTTAAAAGTTATGTATTTTATTTTTGAGTGATTTTAGGTTAGAAGATGTGTATAGAGCTTACATCTCTCTCTATATATAAATATACATTCAAATCTCCTAAATCTTGATTCGCAATCTTATTCTGCCTATAGTATAGCAACTGTTCCTATTTATTTTTTGTACAACTTAAAGTCTTTTTACAAATACAAGCTTATGCTATTGTTCTTATTATACTAATTTTATGAAACTGTTTATTTTCTTACTTCTTGCTAACTTTATATATAATTTTATTTAACTGTATCCCATGGCAAACTTCCTTAATCGGCTTTCTCTCCGTGTTTGTAATGTCAAGTCTGATTTGTATTAAACGAATAATTTATGCTTGTAACTAGTGTAAAAAAACATTGTAAATATTAAAATGTAAATTTACGTAATCTAAGAATTTCTATTTTTATGTCACTTGTAGAAGTTTTGAGGTATGGCCATTGTGACGGTTGTTTTGTCCGTCCAAATAAGTTTGTCCGTTTTTCTTTCATAGTACAACTGTAAGTTTTGTAATTCCTTCTCTTTGTGTATACATTGTGTAAATAATGTATGTTCATGAGCTCTTCTTTTCTTGGCAAGTATGCATCACTGCCACATTTATACTTTGTCATTATGTATTTTAGTAGTGATGTATAATTAAACCATGCATATCATACTATTTTCACAATGATTATATTATTTGTCTCTTAAATTATAGTTTTTTTTTTTTTGTAAATATTTAAGTATTGCCATAATACAATAATACAAAGGTCTGATAGATTTGTGTAATTTTTTTGTTCTATGAGAAGGGCATAGACAAGTAATTTAATGTATTTCTGAATTTAAGCTCTTTGTAATAAAATTACTATATAGTTATGTAAAATATTGAATATTTAATGTAATACCTCTAGGCAATTCGATGTGCATAGCTCTAGTCCAATTATTCGAAAATATCTATTTTCTTATTTAAACAATTGTATTTTGCTTTTTAAAAAATGAAAGCAGTTGTAAAATTTCAACTAGAGAAATTATGTAATTGTGAAATATATTTAATTTAAAATATTTTCACAGAATTTTAACATTAAATAAATGTAAGCTAATCTTCGAAAAGCTACAAAATTCCAGGGAAATATTTCACTACTTACCTTTTCTTTCTAAATTGAATGATATATTAACTTTTATAAATTTATTTTAGACTAACTGGAAGATAATTTTTATATTTTGTTGTATTTAGTAATCTAAAATTATATAAAGTTATTTTTGACTTATATTTTCAAATGATACATTTGTAAATATGTATTATAATCAGAGATTGTTTATTTTATGACTCATAATTGGCTGAGAAAATTATCAGAACTTGATAATGCCATATTTGTGATACCAATGTGATTGGCATGTATAAATAGTTATTTATCATGAATAAATATTTGGATATTATCACCATTTTTTCTATTAACTGCCCTTTGCTTTATGATTTGCCAAACAAGTAATGTAAAATGTGAAGTACTAATTATATTTTCTGAAGATCTTGGAAGCCTACGTGAAAACTAAAAAAATATTTTTAAGATAAATACACTTTATAGTAATACATTTTGTTTTTGTTGTATTTAATCCCACATAAATTTTAAACAATAAATGCTAGGGAATAGAATAAAAAATCTATCTACCTCGGCTAAACCTGGGTCTCCTGAAGACATTATATTTTGAGAATTTGACAATGAATCGGTCAGAAAACCATTATTTTCATGGAACTTTTAATTTTTAGTTTTTACTCGGAGGCCCGCAATGGATTGTAGAGCCAGAGATAATGATATGTTTTTTCTTTTACTAAGATTTTTGTAACAATAGGCAGTACCGCATTACTCATGTGTCTTGCACTTTATAACGATGAAAATGAAGGCGCAGAAGAGCGCACTATTGAGCTAATATGAAGAGGGTTTACCTGTAACTTCATGTGCAGTAACAGTCTTTAACGGTAGTGGGGTATCGTATAATTTTATATGCATGAATTAGCAAAGAAATGCTCGAATAATGGAGTACCGAGGTTAGACTTAAGCTAGCTGGTATTTGCTTTAAGTCAAAGATAAGCCAACAGCAACAAACACCATGGCATAGCACTCCTGAATGATGTACAGTTGACTGTCCATCTGATGAGAGAAGTCGGTGACAACCAAAATGAGTTCAGGAGAAACATTCAATCGCGGATAATACATATTCTCCTCGAGGATCACACTGCAGAAGACTCGGAAATATGGATTTCATCTACAACAAATCTTATTTGAGAAGTCTCACCTCTTCATGGTGTGCTACTTAACTGGAGAGCAGATCGCAGGAGGCTGGGACTGAGAGGATGGTGATAGGCCAGTTTGAATCAAGACAGGTGAGACAAATATGCGAGGAGGCATAGGTCAGCATGGAAGCCTGTAGCCCCGTTGATATAGATAATCTATCTGGGGTAAAATTAACACGAAAGAATTTTCCGAAACATTAACTATTAATTGTCCAGTAGTTGATGCAATATCACCAATAAAATAAATCAATGATTCCATTTTGTTCCAAGTGAGACAAAATTGTTAATATCTTTCATAAACAACTCCCTTATCCCCTCCTCCCCTTACAGTCTTAAAAGCACTTCTACTACACACACCCTTTCTACCAATCAATCATAACAATACATGATCAATACAATATCACTTTGGAACTTTGAGAAACAGCCAAATTATCTAATCTTAGCAAAATACAAAGCTTTTAATCCAAACTACTGATTGCAATACTCAAATCCTCCTATTTTGTCCCTAATTCCACCATCTACTAAGTCCTTGAGAACTTTTTTGTCAAAGATTTAGCCAAATGCCATCTCCTATTCCAAACTTCCTCCTCACCCAAATCCCCTTCCTATCCACACCCAACATCACAGATATTCTCTTCACCCATTGTTTAGAAAATAATAAAAAGATTCTGAGTTTAGAATGTAAATATTATTTCTTTAATATATATATATATA
>KZ807783.1:215240-256304 GCA_000696205.2 Oncopeltus fasciatus | reverse complement strand
TAAATATTTGGATTATTAATATTACAAATAATTGTAGTACATTAAAGCTATATGTATGATATTCAGGAGATAACTTAATATTAGGTTAATTATTTAAAAATAGCAGAAAAGTCACCCACACGAAAATATTGTGCAAAAAATAACTACAAAGAAATCTTATATTTTCTTCGTAGTATTCAACAATAATCATATGCATTAACAATTTTCTAAAGAATTAAAGTGATTGACAAGAGAAGTACACTTAATGAGGGTGTACAATGTGTTGAGAAAAGACATTCTTGTAATACTGTACTTAAAGAGCATCTTATAAAAATAAATTAAGGAACTTCAATTTGAAATTTGACCATAATAAAAATTGAGAACGCACCTTAACAAAAAGAAGCAAAATATTCTTTAATTGGAGCATTTTTTTTTTTTTTTTTGTAATAAGAAAAATACAAATTAATTGAACTCACTTATTCGGTGTCAAATTTACGAACCTTTACACGTTGTTTATAGTGGTATTCCTTCAAGTAACTCTTTAAGGGCTTTGGGAGTTTCAACTGGCTTATCCCATCATAAGAAATTCTACTGCATATTACAGCTCTTGCAAGGTGTTGTAATGGAAAAGCAAAGTTTCTATGAAGAGGAATTGTAAGCATCGGCTCAAAAAACATACAACATGATGGATCTTTGTAGTGCTCAATAAGTCCACAGACTGTAGGTGAAGAATACACTCCAGGGTCATGTGAATCAAAGCTAAATAAATGCTTCCATTGTTCAATCCTTGCATGGAGGGATCTACCATATTTTCTAAAACTAACAGAAAATAAATATTCCTCTTGAGCTGAATCCCTCAATAAGAATGTTCCTTCAGGCTTGCTATCAAGAAGCCTTTCTGCCTCATACCTATCCATCTTTCCCCAGTAGAATGAGCAAATAGTTATTTGTAATAAATCTGGAACAAGGCAATGGATATAGTCAACTTGAGTATGAATAACCCTTGGAGGATCCAGCTGAGAAAGAGCTGAAAGAGCAGCAGAATGGATAAGAGCAGTCAAGCTGTCAATATTCATATCCTGGGAGCAAACAAGCTGGATGTGCTGAGCAGGACGAAATCCTGGAGGAGGGTCAACTCCTTCAGCCATTTCCCTGGCTCTTTCAATACGAGCTCTCTCATCACAGTCTTCTAAAGAGTATTCATCAGGCCTGAATTTCTCAAGTCCAATAATTTGGTGCAACTCATCATCAGATTCACTGCTCATACCGGAATATTGTCGCCTAGAAGAAGTTTCAAACACAACTCCTGCACCCAAGTGATGATCTTCAGTTCTCCTGTAACCTGTGCAAACACATGATTCTAATCCAATATTAGGTTCAGCTATATCAGGCTCAGAACTACATCCACTGCTATTGCTTCCGCTCTTTAATCGGGCACAATTGAACCTTAACACCCAATGAGAACGTTTCTTCTTACCAGGACCAGTTGATTCCTTATTCTTACCCCTCTTATGTCTCTTGGACTTCTTACTTTCCAATAATGTTTGAGTTGATGTAGATGCACAAATAGGTTGAGAAGAGCAACTAGGCACAGATTCAACTATATTGCCATTTTCTTCCAGTTCGCGAATTTCTGATGTTATATACAACCTTTCAAAATGTTCATTCAAGCCAGAAGTACGTTCATTATTACCGTTGTCATCACTTTCCCTTCTGCATACACCACTGTTTTCATCACCGTTGTCGATACAAACACCTAAACTCTCAACAGATATATGAATTTCATTGACATCTTTTTCATCCATTATACCAAAAATACTTTTCAATTCACTAAACTTCTGTCCCATTATCTTTTAATCAACCACTTTCCAAGGCCTGATACTCTTAGGCCGTATAACCACAACTCAAACATTATTAGCATAAATTATTAAAAACACACTGATCAAAAATAAATAAATGTAATGCACAACTAAAAATTTAAACGAGGAACAAAAAAAAAAGTTTTTTGAACAAATGAGGCTAGGCTATATCATTTCACTATAAACATGAAATGGTTCAGACAGTTGTCAAGAAATTTGGTTTAAGTGCAATGTCATTTGGCCAAAAATTTTATTCGGATAACTCATAACATTTTAACTTGAAACCCAAAGTAAAAGAAACAAAAAGTCCAATCATACTAAAACACTCTTGACACCATTTTGGAAAGCAATCTATCTTCCATCACTGCCATTGTTCAAACAATAATATAACTAAAATAAAACATTTTACAGCTATTGGGAATAATTATTTTTTGTCTGATAAGAAATTTTAATAATTAATGTTAAATAAACATTAGAAAGTAGCTTTTAAAGAAAACAGAAAAAAATAATTTATAAAATGTAGGTATCGATACTCATAACCAATATTATAATTCAAGACTTCGTAAAAATAGAAAAATATCATTTTCATTAGATCCCTAAAGTAGTAAATAAGTATAATCATTATACTTTTTAAAAAATATAAATATGATATTACTTTCTTGCGTACATAATAAATTCCTTCACCTTGGAAATATTTGGTTCCAAAGAAGCACAAAAAAGTATGGATAAATGAGTCAACTTTCTCTCAAACTCTCACTCTCTCTCTCTCTCATTTTTTTTTGGGGGGGGGGCGTATCAGCCACTCTGGACCATTTCACGCCAGATTATTTTTTAAGATCATATAATTGGGCATATTTACGAACCAGTTGCTATATCTATAAGTTAAATCTTTATGCGTATTGTTTTTGTGATTGATTTTGTCGTTATAACAGCTACCAGGGTTAGTCCACCATAAGTGTCACAGGTTTCTATGTTTTAGACAGTCATTCGTTCCGTAGTGGAATCCCGACAACGAGAGGAAGCCGCTGTGAGAGGAGGCCCAACCCTGACAAGAAGCAACCGCGGCGCCGGTACCGACCTATGGACTAACAGCTCTCTTATTTTTGGGGGGGCTCAAAGTAGAAACTAGGTTAGAGGCCCAGGTCTGCAACTGAGGATGAGTATGGTAGGACTAGGACATTCATATGACCATGACATATCCGTCATATAATAAGAGAAGTCAAGATTCACGTGATAAGCCACCCCAAACTGCAGAAAAGCCTTATTGCATATCGCTTTAATAGATTTAATTTAATATATAGAGTCCAAGCTAAGGGGTCAAAGGTAACCCCTAAATATACTACCTCATCATTATAGCTCGTTTGCCGGTCAAGACTGTAATGTCGCCTCCATTTACGATAGGGCCTATATAATTGGCATGGTACCCCTTACTCAGTAGGTTCTTGTGGTCCAAGGATGAAGCTGAAAGTGTGTAGATGTAGTGTCTCTTCCTCTATGTTGAAGACGACTTTGTTGGTCACCTGGAGAATTTGTCCCACTTTCCCCAAAAGTACGGAACAGAAGGATCGCACAACTTCCATTAAGAAAGCCGTAAACAGAAAAATTCATATCCCAGTATACAATGTTGGAAAACATCCTCTTTTGAGGATTTGTTTGGCTTACTCCAGACCACTTAAGAGGAGTAAGTCAAGTTTCTTGTATTAGACAATGAAACTGCTTTTTATGGAGTGAGAATGTAGTAAGATGTTATACTTCATTCATTTGTGTGCGAGAATGAATATGAAATATTCACGCACAAAAATCGTGTCTTCTTATTAACAGGCTCTGTCCCGTTTTAAAAGCGACAAAGAAAAATAAATTTTTTTACTGGAATTTTTGTTCAAATACTGTCAGGCCAGGAGAATAACATCGCTATAGTTGGCTTAAACGACTATAAAGTAATATAATGAATTTATGAACTATTCACTTATTTGGAAAATTAAAAATATAGGTATAGAAAGTTTATACATTTCACATAATACCTTCTGCATTCTCATGAATAGCTTTGTGTATCTGATATCACTATTAACTTTGTGAAAATCGATAATTGGAACTGTCAAACTGTCGGTGTTTACAAGTGGTTTTCAAGGGACATTCCTGCTGCTAGTGTACAATGTGTTTATCGAAATCTTATTTCAATATTTTGCTGTCCATAGTAATTGTTTTTGTATTTTGTGAATTTTTAATCTACTATGTTGTACTTTTTCAAGTAGGTATATGTCTTTCTTTATTTAAATTTCTGATGAGTCTAGTGCTGAATTAGATGTCAAAAATGTTTAAGTGTGATATATTTGATAAAACTATGACTATTGTATTACATTTTTTTGCTACGTAAATGTATTTTATACCGTAGTGTTTAGATTATAAATTTATTCCATATACTTAATTTTTATTTATAAAAAAATTACAATTTTATTTTAATTAAATACTTTGTTTTTTCAGCTTCTTATGCTCCTCTGTCAATGCTGATTTCAAAAGTAGCTTTTTTTTTTTTCCTTTTTTAGTGTTCTTGGCCTAATTTGGATAACTCAAAAGCAGATCCAAATATTAAATCAGATACTAAGCCCATTCGTGCAATGTTTTTAGCGGATACCCATCTGCTTGGCCCAAGAAGAGGACATTGGTTTGATAAGTTAAGGAGGTAATCTTAAACTCTCCTAGCTAGTAATAATAAAAATAATTGTGCCTTATTCTTAAGTTATTAAACTTCAGTGAATTTGCTTGCTTATTAGAAGTGGAAAGTATTCTAATATATTTACAAGTTAGGATGTGCAAGATGTAAAACCCAGAATTCACCCTAAGCAAAGTTAGAAAAACATGTTAAAAACACTATTTTCTGATTATTATTCAGAATTATATTGATAACTCTTTAGAAGAATGCAATGAAGAGTTTTATTTAAAGAAAATATTTCTTTGAGTTCCTTCTTTATTTTTCAGTATTGCATTAAATCTCCCTTTTTTTTTTCTTTTTTTTTTTGCTCCAAGTCAATTTTCTTTTCTCTAAACCACATTAAATCTTTAAACCAATTAAATAAAAAGTGTTTCCACCTTACTCCGTTTACAAACTAATAAAAAGTGGCTGAAATAATTTAAATGAAATTTAGGTTGTACCCTTTTGAAAGTGTGCTTCATTTCATATGAACTTGATCCATTAAATTTAAGAGGGTAAAATTAAATGTTAAAAGTTTAAAATTGCTTTCAGAGCCTTACTGTTTTATATTGAGTAGGCCTTAGTGTAATCTAATGAAGCATTTCTTCTCTTTTCAGTGTCATTATCAAATGTAATCAATCATCCTGGATATAATTGTTTTATTTCCAGTGATTCTTAAAGATTTTTACAGACGTTTTGCCATACCATTGCCTAAGGTTTCTCAGCTATGATATTTTTAGCCTTTCAAGTCCCCTTTTAACTTTTATTTTTATCCAATATTATCAGCTGAATTTGATTATTTTACAATTTCTCTTTAGACGATGTATTGAGCTTTATGTATTATTTTTGTTATTGTACTTTTTGTATATTATGTAGTTATAGAATTATGATGTAATGGATGGTTTTAGATAGAAAAAATAGATGAAAACTGTCAGTGTTTAACTAAGTGTTATTGTCATTTGTTTGCTATTTTATTTTATTCTTAACTAACCAACCAACTGCGGTGCAATTTCAAAAATGGTAGTAAAACAAAAACTACTGAATTAATTATATTAAAAATTGAAATTGAGGTTGCAAGTGACCTTTTTAGGTATCTATTATAGGTGTTTATTATAAATGAATCACAGGGGGTAAAATTATGTCCTTAAAATTTTAAATGCTATAACTTTTAGAAGGTTATTCTTAGGATCAGCCTTTCAATTTATCCTTTCACACCAAATAAAAGTGTTAATACCTCCATTTTTTATTCTCATTGTTATTGTCTTAACCCCTTTATTTCTACTCCAAGTTGATGATTTTTAGTATGTGAGGGAAAGTTTCTTACTTATAATACCTTCTCTTGGGTATTATACTGAATAAAGTTTGCTAAAGGTGACAATACAGCAAACTCTTGCTCTCACAATTTTTACGCTGTATCAACTCCAAAGAAGTCCCAACTATTCTTGTAAAAAGATGTGATTATTGGCACTTGATACATGACTTCTGAATTTGTGACCTCTAAACTACATGAACTCAAATTTATTCATCCCTGCTTCTAGGTCAAAAAATTAGGTGAAGTATTTCAAAAAAGATGTCTTAAAATAAAATGATTTAATCATGTGAGGTGTTTATTACAATATCCCTTATGATACTCTCACCAACTTTTATGGAAAGAGTTTAATTTCTTTAAGAACTTGTGGTATTATTACTTGGGCACAATAATGTCTTATCTCTCTTTTGATCTTCATTTTTCCATAAAGATCACCATTCAAAAAGGAAAATAATTAAATTCCACTAATTTGTATATGAACCACCGTTTTTGGTACTAGAGAAAGACTGAACTAAACACTATTTGAAAAAGGAGCCCCCATGAACAGGCCAAAGATAGTATTTTTTATTCCAGTACAAAAGTACTTTTACTTGGTTAAGTACTTGGGCCTTTATTCCAAATATTTCAAGCAAAGTTATCAATAATCAAATAACTAGTTATATTTTATTCTGAATTTCAGCCTTAAAACCCTTGATAAGAGTTTTACTAAGTTTTAAATCTTGAATAAGGAACTCTAATATTACTTAAGTTGGGAGCTCTGGATTTTTAAATTTTCAAAAAAATATATTTACTCAGATTATTATTTCATTTTTTTTTAAGTCATTCACAGGTGATAAAAGTTCTTTTGAAAATATTTTTTAGAATTTGAGTTTAGTAATAATTTTGATAGATAAGCTTAGATTTCCATATAATGATTACTGAGAAATCTACTTTATATGTTTTAATAACTGGCAGTATTTTAAGTTGATGGGTCACTGAAAAAATCTGATAACAGATACCTGCAAATTATCAAGAGTTTATAATTAACCTTTGGATGACCCAGTGGAAAGGAATGTTTACATCAAGATGAATGGATAAAATTATCCATCAAAGGCCTCCATAGTTTCTGGGGAAATAAGGGTATCAAATCTTTTTACCAATTTTAAATTCCAAATAACATAACTTGTCTTTAAAAAGTTATCTTAAGTGGAAAAGATGAAAATACTAAGCATTCTAGTTTACATATCATTGAGTGCTGCTGATATGAAAAATTTACTAATAAACATATATGTTAACTTAAATGAACTTAAATAAAGTATCTAATCAGAATAAAGTTTAATTCAATAAATTTCTTATTTAAAGTTAAGACTTTTTACATTTTTTGAACCCCTCATGTTAAGAAAAAAGAAACTTTTATTTCATATTTAAAATATGTTTTCTTTGAATTGTGTTTTAGAGAATGGCAAATGTTTAGAACCTTCCAGACAGCAATGACTCTACATAGGCCTGAAGTTATTTTTGTTCTTGGTAAGATTTTTATTTTTTGAAATTTTATATTAACTAAATTTGAGATTTGAGCTTTGTTTTGCAAAGTTTTAAACAGATTTGTTTTGGTTAAAATCAAATTAGAAGAAGGGGTTGTTTACAGGATAAATTGTCAGTATCTTTGTTATTATTATTGTTATGAAATAGAATATTTGCAAAATTTAATTTTCTGTTACTTATGTTCTGCAATGTTTTTACGAAAGGAACATTATAATACTTAAAAATGGACTAGAACGGTTGAGGGTCCTCACCAACCTAATGCTAGCCTTAGGTACATTAGCTTTTACCTTCATTGTTCTTTGAGACATTTAATGCCATTCTAATAATTTATTATCATTTATATTCACCACAATATAAATGTAAAGAATTCAACTATGAAACATGTAAAATATGCATAGTTTATAACAATGTAAAATTGTAGTTTGTGACAAAGTATAATCTGGTTTAACCTCAAATCTAAATTCATTTAACTTTTGTTTCTATTGTTTGGCTTACATTAAAATGATACAATTGATTAACAGGTATATGCTGTCTGGTCTAATTTTTCACAACTGCATCTGCTTTTAAGTAATAGATAATACAGATTATAAATATTGTTTTTGTTGTGGATTTAATCCCACATAAATTTTAAACAATAAATACAAGGGAATAGATTAAAAAATCTATCTATCTGCCAGGGTTCGAACCCTCTATCAGACAAGCGCGTTACCAGTTACACCACCAAGACTAGCCAGATAACCCATTAACTTTTTTCTTTTTATAAATATTGTTTTCGTTGTGGTATTTAATCCCACATAAATTTTAAACAATAAATGCAAGGGTATATCCCTTATATAATAAGATTTCTGTTCCCTTGCATTTATTGTTTAAAATTTAGTTGGGATTAAATACCACAAAAAAAAACAAACAATGTTTATAAAAAGAAAATAAAAGTAAATAATGAGAGTCTAATAAATCGCTTGACAATGTCAGCTCCTTCGAGCATAAGACAATTTATTCATCTTACTCGGAGGTTTAGACTCCCGGTACAAGTGCGGGGAATTTAATGGGTTATCTGGCTAGTCTCGGTGGTGTAACTAGTAACAGGCTTGCCCGTATAGCAGGAGATCCAGATTCGAACCCCGGCTAAGACATATAGATTTTTTATTCTATTCTCTTGCATTTATTGTTTGATGATACAGACTTTTCTTCTAGAATTCTTGAAAAAATGATATATTTTTTGATTTAATACATTGGTTTAGGCCCTTAAGGGGCTATGAAATAAATCGTGCTTCCAGGTTGACCTGTAAAATATTTATATTTTATTCATAAGCAACTCTCATTTGTTTCACTTACTATAGAAAAATTTGTAATTTCATCACTCATTTAAATACAATTTTAATTACATTCTATAATTTAATTTCATAAGTTTTTCAATTATTGGTATTTCTTTAGGAGATTTATTTGATGAAGGCCTTTGGTGCAGTGACCCTGAATTCACTGCCTATGTGAACAGATTTCATTCTTTGTTCCATACTCCTAAAGGTTCAGATCTGTTTGTTGTTGTAGGAAATCATGACATTGGATTTCACTATGGGTAATTTAGTCAGTTTTAAATATTTTTAAGCTTGAGTTTTTAATTTTTCAAATAATAGTTTGGATTATTATTGAAACTAATAAAACTTTTTGAATTATATATTTTAGAATCAGTCAGTACTTAAAAGAGAGATTTACAAAAGCATTTAACTCTCAGTCTGTTCAGCTAATATCCTTGAAAGGAGTGCATTTTGTTCTCATTAATAGTATGGCTATGGAAGGAGATGGTTGTTTCCTTTGCAGACCGGCTGAGCTACAACTTCAGAAAATCTCTAGTAAGTTCTATAAGCATACAATATAAGCTACATTTTATTCTAACTTTCTATAGTTCAAGCTTATTAACAATATAGCACTACTGTATATACTCCTAAGCTTTTTTCTTCAGGATTTTAAAAAATATTTTAATATAATACCTGTCTTTTAACTTTTTGAATGTTCATCATGCATCATTTGCACTTATCCTGGGCTCTTTATGTAAAATTAATATTATTGTCCTTGATGTCATCAATAGTAAACAGAGGCCACTCCCTGAAATTAGGAGTGTAAAGGTTAGCTAATACCTTATTTTATCTTCCTCCTCAGCCTCCTGCTGTGATTTCTAGTGTCTTAGTTAATAGAACCGCTTTAATCTTGTTAATTTTCTAAAGCAGTCAATAGCTTTATCACCATGACCTTAATAATAACTATTAAATTGTTTATGTAACCATGATTAAGACATAAAAGTGATTAGAATGTTTTAAAGTTTTCAGAAAATTATTATAACTTGGACTAATATAATAAAGAATATCTCCAAACAAAAACACAAATAAATTTTGGTTTGGGACTATATTATGTCCTAGGCCTTTGAGTTATGTATGTTAGATGAGTCCCAAGTATAATCAAGATAAGTTTACTTTGACAGACTCCAAGGAGATGAATACTTTTTTCTATTATAATGTAAATATAAATTATTCAAAACATTCTCCAATTATAAAAATTTTTATATCATTATTAAATTAATAACTATTACAAATATAATTTTCATATCTGTTTCCTATACATAAATAATAAACATCTGCCATTCATATATATTGTCATTAATTTTTTATCGAATGGATAACCAGTTTATATTTTCTTCTAACCACATATAGTCTCAGACTCAAAAATGAATTAAAGTGTAACCTTAATGAAGTTTTAGAAATTCTTCCTAACTTTTTGAAAGAATTTGAAGAAGAAATTAAAAAGGGAAGCTGAAAAACTTAAAAATTAGCAATGGACTATGATGGTGCTGTAAACAGCAAGTAAGAGTACCTTCCTCTATTATCTTAAATCCAAAATACAAAGTTATTATTTCCTCTTTTTTGTGAAGGGATAACTTCTGATGAAGTTTAAAAGGCCTTTAAAAGTAAGGTGAATGCCATAGAGTTGAAATTAGGCATACAAATACTAAAATATTAAAAAACATTCATATTTTTATTGAAACTAACATTGACTTGCAAACAATTTAAAGCTAGTTAGTTTATGAATTTTCACTTAAAGTAAAAAGAACTAATAAAAAATTACCTAAAATTATTTTAAAAATAACTTCCATATATGCTTACAAAATGAAGATCTATCTTTAAAGGAAGAAGACATGCCCTATAGAAATAAACCCCAGGCTACAACGGATTTTGCTTATGAAAGAATAAAATTATTTTATACAATGTGCAAGGCTGAAGATTACCTTTCGGTGAGGGTGTGCCGAAAAAGCAGTAAATTAAACCAGGCCGAGAAGTACTGCAGAAGTAATTTCAGTTGCACCTTCTGCTCCGGGTATCATTTATCAATGGAATGAGCCAAGAATCAACATCATCAACATTCTTGCACAAATTGTAAAGTGAACAATAACCATTGTAAACCCAATTTTAGAATGAACACAAATTTTTCTGTGTTAAGTAAATTTTCTCCATCATACAAATTTCCTCTAAAATGTCTTATTATAAACACTAATTATGAATAGTCGACGAACGTACCACTCACATAACACTTCTAATTTTTTTCTGATTATGACTTTGAATAAGAAATTTCACACATTGAACATACTCAAATTAAACACACATATCTCACACAAATCCAAGACACTGTTACAAGAATATATAAACGGACGTAATATCCATATCTCTTTAATTCAAGAACCATATTTAGGGGGGAAAATCCATTCATATCCGTAATAAAGAGTTTTCTATTAACCTCAGAGAGTGTAGATCTCTTATCATTATCAATAGCAAACAATAGAAGGTCGACTTCTTAGTGATTACTCCACCCCAAATGTTACCCTTGTGCAGATTAGAGTTGATAAGGATGTCTATATCATTGTCTCTGCTTACTTTGATGTAAACAAATAGGTTACTGGCTACACTGATATGCTAAAAAGAGTAATTGATTCTTTCCTGGCAGTGGAATAATAATTGTATTGGACATAATATTTTGCCACGATTACATAACGAATAACCGTGGTAGGACTTTTGAGAACTACATTGTTCAAAGGGATTTAAATATTTGTAATCAAATCTAGGAGTTCCAACTTTTTTTTATATTATAAATTGATGAAGAAATTTTTTCAGATCATAGCATAATTAAATTAAATTTATCATTAAATAATTTCGTAATTCACATAAACCTGGTGTTCTTTATGCCTCTAAAAATGAAGATTAACAAAAATTCTTTGATAATTCAATAAATGAAATATACAAGACATTTGCTATTGTAGACATTAATATTATATCCCTAGTGTTAACCTTGATTTCTTTATTAATATATTTTTCAAAATTATTAAGTAAGCATATTACAAATATTTTATAATCTTTCAATTATATATTCATTTCATTATAATCATCAAATTTCTTTTTGGTTTTAAATTATAACATAACCAGGTATTATTATTATTATTTTTGGTATTATTTCAAAACATAACCATTGATGGGATGAAAATCAATTAGATTTGTGAAGAACTACAAAAGGAGCCTGCAGAATCTATCAGGAAACTAAGTTCTAACGTTAACACACACAAATTACATTAAAGTTTCAAGACAACGACAAACACCTGAACTAACTGTCACTATTAAAAACACACCTCTACAAAATGTATATCCACTGAAATGAAATATTTAGGAATAACAATAGATTTAAAATTAAACTGGAATTAACATTTTGACACTCTACAAAACAAACTATTCAATCTTATAAATTCATTATACTTAGTAGCTACTGAGCTACTTTTGGCCTAAGGACAAAAGCCCTCAATATTTTGTACAAGAATGCCATTATACTCATTCTTTCATATGGAATTGAAATATGATATCCTGGTTTAAAGGGATAACACATCACCAGACTTGAAAGGATCCAATGGCTGATTGCGTTTAAAACTTCTAGAGGTTTCAGGACTTTCAGATAAAGCCACCTTTCTTCTAGCTAAAATTATTCCCATACAGGTAACTGTTATGTAAGCAAATTTTAATAACCTTGAACCTTGGCATGACTAACTTTAAAGCAGATGAAATAGAACATATTCCACATCACTTAACTTGACTACACTCTGTCCTTTACCCAGAAATTATTCTAAATTTTCCAGAAACAAATTTCCAAATATTCTCTAACAAAAGTAAGGATGACGAATTTGTTAGATTTGCCAGTCTTCTTTTCAAAGAACTAATTCTCAAAGATGTTTTAAAATTAAAATTAAGACCAAATTGTACCAACTGTCAAGCACAACAATTCGCCATCCTCTAATCACTGGAATACAAACACACATTGGAACTGACCCATAAAATGTATTATATATATTTATATATTAACTGACAGTAAATCAAAATTTGACTTGATAACCAGCAAACAATGTCACTATTCCATAATCGAAGGAACGAAGAAATCTACATAACTTAGAGGCAATAGGAAACAACCGGATTAGTTTGCTTGGATAATAAGGCATTCGGGTATAAATGAGAATGAATTAGCTGACAAAGCTTCAAAGACAGCACCAAGAGATCCTTCCTTGACGGTGTGTTACAAACATTTTTCAAAACAACACCTAAAACATCTCCTACACAGGAACTAACACAATGGCAATTTAGATGGGATAAAATGTATTATAAAACACGAAATTCATGGACAGACTTCCACCTGACACAGTATACGATGCAGTCAACAGTTATTTTTATAGGTTTAAAATTAGACTCTCCATAACTAACTCAGTCTATTGAACACTACTAAGAAACAAATCATTTCTGTAATGAGGTAAGATCCAAATTTATTGATCGATAGTTGACTGCCAGAATTTAAAAATTTCCTCAAGGTCTTACTTGAAAAAATCAAACTAGTAAACAAGAGATACTAAAAAAAAACTTCTGTGGGGTTTGTAATGAAAAAAATTTAAACATCAAATTACTTATTGTATATATTTTCATATGTTCATTTATATAAATTTGGTTTTTTTAAACTGTTTGAATTGTAATTTAACTTTTTCCTTTGTGATGAGACATTCCGAATCAAACAAGGATTTTTTCTTTAGGTTACATCCTATTAAGTTTGTTTTCTTTTGCTTAAAAAGTTTAGTGAATTTTTTGTCTCATAAAGGGCTAATTTAAGTTCATCATTCATCATTTATGGTTCCTAAAATATTTTCCGCAAACTCATAGAATGTTTTAACATTTTTTGAAAGGGACAATTGTTGTGAGTTACCACCTTGGGAACATTTTTTTTTTCAGTTGTTATTGTTAAATATATTTTGATCTTAATAAAAAAGTGATCCTNATTCTCAAAGATGTATTAAAATTAAAATTAAGACCAAATTGTACCAACTGTCAAGCACAACAATTCGCCATCCTCTAATCACTGGAATACAAACACACATTGGAACTGACCCATAAAATGTATTATATATATTTATATATTAACTGACAGTAAATCAAAATTTGACTTGATAACCAGCAAACAATGTCACTATTCCATAATCGAAGAAACGAAGAAATCTACATAACTTAGAGGCAATAGGAAACAACCGGATTAGTTTGCTTGGATAATAAGGCATTCGGGTATAAATGAGAATGAATTAGCTGACAAAGCTTCAAAGACAGCACCAAGAGATCCTTCCTTGACGGTGTGTTACAAACATTTTTCAAAACAACACCTAAAACATCTCCTACACAGGAACTAACACAATGGCAATTTAGATGGGATAAAATGTATTATAAAACACGAAATTCATGGACAGACTTCCACCTGACACAGTATACGATGCAGTCAACAGTTATTTTTATAGGTTTAAAATTAGACTCTCCATAACTAACTCAGTCTATTGAACACTACTAAGAAACAAATCATTTCTGTAATGAGGTAAGATCCAAATTTATTGATCGATAGTTGACTGCCAGAATTTAAAAATTTCCTCAAGGTCTTACTTGAAAAAATCAAACTAGTAAACAAGAGATACTAAAAAAAAACTTCTGTGGGGTTTGTAATGAAAAAAATTTAAACATCAAATTACTTATTGTATATATTTTCATATGTTCATTTATATAAATTTAATTCTTCTCTTATATAATTTTTTTCTCTTGAATATGTTAATTTAATTTCTTAATATTTTCATTGTGTTAATTTTTTTATCATTTATCTTCCTTTTGTTCATTCTCATTTTTTTTATTTATTTATTATTTAATTTTGTTAATATACTAACTATTTATTGTATTGAATTATTTTAATGGTACGTGTACATTGTATGTACATGCATTATTAAAATATTCATAGTGATACATACTTAATTATATGCATTCTTAAAGAGCAATTTTTATTATTTTTTTAATGTATGCTATAATATAGTATTTGTTAAATTGAATGACTTGAAAAACTTACTTTGAGATAGTTAATAAGAAACAAGAGACCAATAAAACAATAATTCAACAAAACTTTTTGGATACAATAGAAAAATACCCAGAGGCAAAAATTTACTACACAGATGGCTCCAAGACAGATAACTCAACCGCTTTTGCAATATACTCAGATAAGACCACCATGAAATTCAAAATAAATAAACTTAATAGTGTCTACTCAGCCGAACTCTCTGCTATACAAATATCCCTCCACCATAGTTTCCATGCTACTGAGACAACAATAATAATATGCACAGACTCCCTTAGCTCCATCAGAGCTATTACCAATCCAGATACTAATAATCCAATAGTTAACAAAATTCAACAGTACATTGCTGAACTAAAAGACATCCACAAAAAAGTAGTGCTTCTGTGGGTACCAAGTCACACTGGAATCACCGGAAATGATAAAGTAGACTCAGCAGCAAAAGAAGCCCATGAACTAACAGAATTAACCAGCTGTTACATCTCGCCACAAGAACTGTTCTCTCCACTAAATAAATTAATTCATCAAAACTGGACTGCAATGTGGAATGAAGCCCCAGATAAGTTACGGGAAATCAAGACAGACATTGTCGCTTGGGACTCCTCCAATAGGGAAAATAGAAGAGAAGAGGTGGTTTTAACAAGAATACGAATTGGTCATTCCCGTCTAACCCATGGGCATCTCATCACTAAAAAACAGCCACCAATATGTGAGATATGCAACCTACCCATCAGCATAGAGCATATCTTCACCACCTGTAAGAAATATAAAGCAAAATTGAACCAAATGGGAATACCAACAACTATGAAAACAATACTGGAAGACAAAAGCCCATTCCTGGAGAAAGTTTTCATCTTCCTACGTGAGGTATCCCTTTACGAAAAAATTTAGCAAAACAGAGGACTTTGAATATATTTAAATAAACTGAAAAGCTGTACCAAATACAAATAAAATAAAACTTTATGTCAATGTGTATGTATGCCGGTGTTTATACATACACATGTATTATCACTGTGTAGAAATCTGAACAAACTTACTAGACAAAAAAAAAAAAAATTTGAAATTTAGTAAAACATGGCGTAACCAAGTTATATCTAAATTTTTTTGTAATATAATTGTGTTTATATCTATATATATGCATATGCTTGGGAAAAAGAAAAACATTTTTTTAAATTGAATTAATGAAAACTAAATCCTCGGCAACGATGACCTGAGATGTTTGTTGCCAATAAAAAATCAAAAACCAAACCATCCTTACTTTGAGTGAATAGTTAAAAAGCTTCTTGCCTCTTACGTGGAGCGGTCTCAAATAACACTTTTTGAAGATTTTATGATTACAAAATTATTTTTCTACTCTCTATTTTCTTCACTTTATAGTTTCATTATTTTTTCTAGAGCAATTTTTAAAATTCTAATTCAATTTCATATTTAAATGTAAATGTAATTTGTTTGTAATACATGTAATTGGCTTGTTAAAAAAAAAAAAAATTGAGTGATGGAAAGTTTTGTGCAGTATATTTTACTTTCAATTTTTGTTATAGATAAATTAAAATGTGCCAAGAACCCAGAGCACTGTGGTGAAGATAATGAGCTATCACAATATAGCAGACCAATATTACTTCAGGTGCAACGAACAAGTTTTACATGTTTGTGTTAACTGAGTCTATGTTTAATGCGCATGTGCTTTTAACTCACCTGCTTATTAATGCATTTCATTCTGTGATCTGTATCGGCTGTTTTTCCTCACCTACCTTCTTTAGCTTCTTCTTCTTTTTTTTTTCCTTTCTTTTTTCATAAAGCTTAGGCAAGTGTTATTTTTATTTTGAACTATACTGGCTTAGGAAATTGTATCATATGGGATAGATTTTTGTTTAATTACCTTAATAGAGTAGAGAGAATATAGGAATGAAACTCCTATAAAAAATTTTGCACTTAGTAATTTTAGCCCCTTACATGGGGTGCACTATTTTGTTCACTACAGTTACTAATTTTTGAAGTTTTGAATGAATAAAAAATGAACTATCAAAAATTTAAAAAACTGAAGATAATTTGAATGTATATGTATTGGAGGAATTTTGAATTTTGTAATAAACGATATCAAATCAGTTACTTGCGTATGTGTTGCCATTCATTTTGAGTCTTAAATTTTTGTGTAATCTTTTTAATATTTTTTATTTTAAAATTAAATATGAGTGGTGAAATATAAGACCAAGTGTCGTACGTAAATGTGAGTGATTACCAAGCCTTAGGTAAGTAGGGATCTTTATCAATTATCATATTTCTCAATCAGATTTTCATTACCTTTAAGTTTTAATTTATTCCTAAATGAATTTGTCTTAGATTTTTGTATCCTGGGATATAATTGTAAAAGTTGTATATAATTGCGACATTAATTATATTTAGTAATTACATCACATTTTAGTATTAATTCAGTAATATCTTACTTTTTAATGAGAAAGTATAAATTGCTTTCCTATTTGTCTGTTTAATATTTCTTTATTATGAATGTATATATTTGAAATGATTATATTTTGTTATTATTAAGATTGCTCAAATTTAATTTCTGCAAGAATAAGAAACAATTCAAAAATTCTATTCTTGGATTGTATAAAAATGAATAATTATTTTATTAAAATATGATTTTGAGTAATTCATTTATTATTTAAAAATTTATTGGGGGGGAAAATTTGAAAAGGAATATATAAATAATTAAAATAATGGGAGTGCTGCCTTAGTTTATATTTTTAAAAATTGCCTAATATCCGTTCTATATCTCTCTCTACTCTATGATTACATTATAGTAATCTGTAATTTAATCTCTATCATTTTCATTCAGGATTCTTCATCTCTATTTAGTTAAAACTTTATCTTGCTGCTTTCTTGCATTTTCTATTAATTTTTAAATTTGAACCAATCTATCTTTTTTTTAAATTAAGAAATAGCTAAAAAGTGATTGCTAGTCAAAGAAGACTTCGCCATACTAATATTCACAACTATAAATCCTATTTAAAATATGTTCGGTTACATTGATAGAAAAATACATATAATCAACTTGACAGGTGCACCTGAATCTTGAATACAATAATTGTAGGTACATCTTATTGCTGTTTGCAATGAAATTCCATTTTGTGACAGGAATTAGGATTCAAAAATTAAATGTCTCATCGTAAAATTTGTATATGTTTAGGCCGATACCATTTTCAAGCCCTATACAATTTTTAAATATTTTCCTCAAGGATATTTTATCAATAATGAGTATAAAGTAAAATATTTGACTTTTTAAAAAACAGCTAAGTTAAAAATTCAAATTTCAAAATATTTGAAATCTAAAAACTTAAAAAAAAATTTTAATTTTNAAAGCAAATTTTAATTTTAAATTAAAAATATTTAATTGAAGACTGAAAAAAATTATTAAAATATAGCAAAATATTTCCAATGCCCTCATAATTAAGAGAAGTATTTTTATTGAATTTGATTTGTTTTTGGAGTGTATCCCATACAAATAGAATTAACCATTGGCCAAATAATATATAGTATAGTATAATATAATAGAACAGAATATAAATACTTCTAGTAAAATTAATATCAATTATACACTTTGTTTTATAAAAATATAGTTCCAACAGGCTCACTTTGATTAATAATCAATTTGAAATACTCATATAGTCCGTCTATAATATTAATTGAAATATTATAGTATGTATATTAAAATTGAACAACTAACAAATAATCAGTGCATTCTTATGAAATTATTTTCTTATTATCCTATCTAAATCAAGTTTGTTTGATTGTACATTATCCAATGCACTTAACAATTATAAATTGAAAATAAATTAAATTCTAAATTTGTATAACTTTTAAACAAATTTTCAGTTTTAATGTACATTACATATTTATTAACTGTATAAATAATATTATGTAAATAAATAAACAATAAATTATCAAATTTTTGTCACATTAAAAATGTGATAATATACACCTTTTGTGCTAGTAGCTTCTAGATTTCTTAAATATGCTAATGATTCATTTCAGTCAGTATTTCTAATGTTGCATTTATGATCAAAGGCAGGGAATATTTTCTTATCTCTCTATAATTGGAGATTTCACTAATAAATTTGGTCTTCTTTACTACTTAAATTAAAAATTGTGCAATCCTGTTTTGGTTACAAGTTGATAATTAAGTAACAATTTTTCTTAAGCAAAAATTATTACAATGTGTGCCTGATCATTGTTTCTGAGATTAATTAAAAAAAAAAAAAATGAATTTAACGTTCAATTGTAAATGTTGTTGTACATTGACCTTCAGATTTCTGAAAATACTCTGGGCTGTGTAAATACTGGAAATGTATTCTTATTTACTATTTGTTAGATAAAGTTTATAGGCTGCCAGTATTTCTTCGGTTTTTAATACTTTTCTATTTCAATCTTGTTCAGTAAATTTGTTGCCCTTGATCCATTTTACTGGGAATTTTAAGTTGCTGTTAAAGCCACTTATAGGTCACTTCCAGCTTGATATTACTTTATTCAATTATTTTTTTAGGTATATTTTAGAGATTCCTTTCAAACTTTGAATTTATGTTATCGATTTTAGTACTAACTTTAAAATTTTGTAACTGTAATGTAGTATGTTCTGTATTTGTTCAATAAACCAAGAGGAATATTTCTATCCATGTTAAATATTCTTTGATAAAATTTAAGCGTGCTGCTTCTACCATCTCAAAACACTTTAGATCCCAAATTTACAACCCATACAATAAACTGTTTGCTGTGAGTGAGTCATTGGGGCATTTATATTTTATATATTATATATTATTCAATTTAGATTTGCTGTATAAACTCATTGTTTGGATTTATTTGGGGCTGATTTGGAAGCTATAGGAAAAAAAAAAATTATTGCTTAGAAATAACTCATCTTAGCGCACATGTATTTTTACCTTGGTTTGTTCACTCTTGTAATAAAGAGGATGATAAGAGTTTAATGAGCCCATAATGAAAGTACATGACTTGAATTTCAAGGAAGTTTACATCTGCATATTCGGTTAGTATATTTAATTTACATTGGCTTCGATAAAAGAATATGTAAATAAGGCCTCATTATCATCAAATTTGCATAAGTAAATATTAACTGCAGTTAGAAGTTATTGGTATATCTTTTTGACCATGTTTCCTAGAAAACTCTGCCTCATTACTAAGTCCTTCATCGCAAATAACTTGGACTAGTGCAGAATTGTACATAATATATACTAAAATTTCCTCAAATATTCCTAAATAGGTTCCTAAAATATTTTCCGCAAACTCATAGAATGTTTTAACATTTTTTGAAAGGGACAATTGTTGTGAGTTACCACCTTGGGAACATTTTTTTTTTTAGTTGTTATTGTTAAATATATTTTGATCTTAATAAGAAAGTGATCCTACTGAATAATGTCTTTGATTACTCTTAAATCTAGTACTTGTGTTGTAAGAACTGCACCACACTAAGTCTACTATACATTGGCCTTTATAATTTGTTTGTTGATTTACCTGGCTTAATACTTGGGATATTATCATTTAGAACACAGAAATCATTATTTATGAAAGATTCAGTCATCAAATTCTAACCTTTAAATTTTCATGCTTACCTGTAAGATTGCTACCAGATAATTTGAGGTCAATTTGAGTTTTAACTGACCAATTTTAATGTTCAAATCTCTTCATATGGATCTAAGAGGAACTGCTATAATAACTAAATAATAATGTCTTTACCTTGTTCAACGCTTGTTTAAAAAATTAGATAAGAAATTCAAGCTGGATTGTTTGTTTAAAAGCTATTCTCTAAATTTATAATAAATTTCTCATTTGACAATATTAAATTTACCCTCCAAAAATCCAATATTCAGTTTTTCAATAACAAGAAAATCAAAAGTTTTTGAGTTAAATAATATTGCTACCTCACCACTATGCCAGTGTTTACCACTGCCATGTAAGGACATGCCGTCTTTTACTTTTCTCTATTCTTCAAAGTCATGTAGACTTGTTACCTCCCTTGCTAACTAGGTTTCTATGAAACAAAATTTAGCATTTCTCTTTTTATGTTAAGGTGGTTGAAAACATTTTCATATCCCCAAAAAAATGAGGGAGGGCCAAATTTCCTTGAATTTACATCACACTCTTTTCTTCTTTTATCAGTCATATGTCCAGGCACTTTTTTTAAAACTAGATATAAACTTTGAAAAAGCTTAAACCTGGATGATTAGTATATGATATCACTTTTTTTTTTTTAAGTGACAAACAGACAATTTTCTTCATAAAAAATGGAAAAGTCAAAGTTCAACTTCTAAAAATAGCATTGTCAATACTGCTTGGGCCCCCAGGCATGTGTTTTCAGCGATAATGTTTACTTGGGAGTTTATTGTAAGGAGTCAAATTTTTCTTTTTCTTCCTGCTAGTGGTATGAGATGGCATCGTCTTCTCTGAGATTGTGTTTGACTGATAAGGCTTGCAAAAAAGGTTAGTTTTTCCTTTAAAACTTGATACAGACTTTTCCTAATTTTTATTAATTAATTTTGCTGTAATTTTATTTTCCCTGGTTCAAGTTCGAGAAAGGGATTAACTGTTTTCGCTTATCCCTCACTTCTTTAAGAAAATCACACAAATTTATTTTATTTGAAGTTTTAATGAGTTCTGTAAATAATATAATTCTCTCCTTGGGCGTAAGAGACACTAGAGTTGGTCATGACAGTCTTTGATTTTGTTCCCATTCTTTTAATATAGTCCTTGTTTCTTACAGTTTTCAATTTTTAAAGTCTTATTGAAAATAATAAAGAACTTTTCCTTTATTTTCATCTCAGGTTTCCTTCTGTGATTCAATTAAATTATAAATAATAAAATTTTATTTCTCCCTAAATTCCTTAAACCTCCTAAGATCTGTTATATAGCATTAGACATAAATTATGAGTATGTAACGAATGATTAAGCTTTGAAATATTTTTTAACACTACTTGATTAGTAGTAGTTAAAACCTTAGAAGAATCTAACTCTTCATTTTTTGCTTTTTTATAATTTTTTAATGAATCATTGCTTAAGAGTTACGATGTCAATTTGAAGTCTTTGTGGCTTGAGGAGATTATGGGCTATTTCAAATTGACAGAAGCTGAGAAATCTATATATTTCACATGCAACACTCATACATATGTGTGTGTATATATATATAAAGAAGTGTATAAAAAAAATTGCTCTTTTTTTAACCAAATATTTGTATTCTTATATCTTTGATATAAAATACAATTAATACTCAAAGTATACTCCATTAGTATTTATCATCAACTTCTTAAACATCTGCTAGCTATTGCTCGATTCTAAGCTGATACTATTCCTTGGGATAACTGTCAAGGAATTCTTGGATAGCAATTATCAATTTTTGAGAGGTCTGTGTCTTGTAGATCAGGTAGGAATTCGAACCCATGAAGTTCTTTAAACATTTCTATGGCTAGAAAGGAAATGTGAGGATGAGTGTTATCTTGGAATAAAATTCCTTTTTGGTGAATCTAAGCAGGATAATATTCAGGCAACTCTGCCTTCAATCTTTCAAGTTGTGCACAGTAGAGTTATTAATTTGTTAATTCTTAGAGAATCCATCAGGAACAAATTAATTATAAATAACACTTTCAAAATTCCAAAAAAATGCAAACCATGAATATTTTTTTCTTAAATTGCCCCTTTGCAACAGCAGGAAAAGCCATTTGACTATTTCGGCTTACGGGTATTCGGATTCGGCCAGTAAATCCGCTATTCATTGCAGGTGACAATCTTCTAGTAAAATTTTATTCGGAGAATCAGAAGTTTTTTTAAATAAATTTTGACTTATTTTTAATCTCTTAGCTGATTGCTGAGGAGTATTTTCATGGGGAGCAGTATACTGCTCTTTTCATCTTCCACTACATGGAGAGTAGATGGCAACAAACAGTATCTTTCGGCATACCACACTCCCTGAAGTTTGCGAGTTCTTGTGGACAGAATTAATTCAACAGCAGAATCTCATTGTTATCCATTTATGATCGCTCGGAGTCCTTTCCAACATCGCATCTATGCTGCACAGTGCGCTGGTCAAGGGCACCTTCCCTTCATATCTAATAATTTCACGGGTTGCTTCAGCAACTTTGATTTTTTTTTTTTTTTTTCCAGTAATGCCTTTAATTTGCAAAAATTTCATAGGACACCATCATGCTTCTTCTTTGAAATTAATATTATAACTAAACTGAGGCTTTTTTTTTTTTTTTTTTAAAGAAGTTGAATAGAATTTAACAAGCTTAGAGCACTAATGACATTAGATTCTATGCACAATTGAAAGAAAACAAGCTTGGAGAATGATCTATGGAATGGAATATTAAATATTGGTAAGTATTAAATAGGATTAAACATTTAGTCCTGTGAAATCTTGAATTTGATAAAACAGCTTTTTTTTTTTCTTTCTTTCTTTTTGTATGGCCCTGTATTATCCATGAAGTGTAAATTTCGAACATGGACAATAACAAATGAAAACAATAAATATTATTTAAAGTTGTTGCTAATTATTATATTTTCTTAAATAGATTGAGAAAATTGAACCCTACCTTATGTATAAACCTAAACTAAATTTTAGTTATTATTATTAAATGGGGCTTAAAATAAATAATAATTAAAAAAATAACAGTGACATATATTTCTTGGAATTCAAAACTGGAATTATATGTTTGAATTACCTGGAGATCATGGCATGAAGTTTTTGTCAAGCTGGATGGCTTGTCAATGAAATATCTCTGAATTATCAAGTTTAAAATATTTCAGTTGTTCGTTGGTATGGTATAAATTATCTACTTTTATTTTATGCGAGTAGAAAATATAAATGCTTCCAGGTGGCCATCTTAAAAAGAGTCCCTTGAGTATGTGCCTTTTCCAGTTTCTTTCTTCCCTCTCCTCAGTTTTACTTAAGATTATGCACTGTCAGTGCATTTTCTTTGGAACGCTGGTAGTAATAGAGATATAGGGCATAAATTGTTATATGTGTTGAAAGGAATCCTGCGTTTTTTCCCAACCAAAATTTATAAATTCCTCTGTCAATTTGTGCTCATACTAAACTAAGTCGGAGATTTACAAAAACTCAAAGTAATAGTTGTCTCTGATCCAAGTTCTTGCCAAAATTGAATTTCCTAGTCCGTTGAGCTTTTATAGGCTGCTATTTGGCATTTTTGCCAACCTCTCTCCTTCTTTTATGGTAATTTTTCTTCTATAATTTTGAATAAAAGTACACACTATGCAGTTTTTAACTTGAACTAATTTAAGTGTAAATTCATCTCTTAATAGAGTCCTAAGATATTAAATTGTGTTAAAGTTGTCTAATCCTTCTCCATTTCACTTACTAGGCACTTTCGCTTTCATTATTTACTAATACTATTCATGATATTACATATTTATGTCATTTAGTCTCAATCAAGTTTTCAGAGTCCTAATTAGAATGTTTCCTCTCACTTATTTTATAGGATTGTCCTTCTGCATCATGCAATACAATTTATATTCCCCTTATGCAGTTACATTCTTTAATGACTATGATCTTTTATTTTTACTACTTGTATAGTTCAGTTAATTGGTAAGTCCTGCAAATTTTTCTCTCAATGTATTTGATTTGTATAAAAATCAAATTTCATTTCATAGTCTTTTTGGTTATTTTTTTCCTGTTGATCTCTTAAACAATTTTATGTTTAGCCCACTATTTTTAGAATACAAATAAACTTATCAGATAATTACCAAAATAGGCTGTCCGCTTGACTGTTATCAAATCTGTGAAGTCAAAATGAAGTGTCTCGAAAGCTTATCTAGATCTATTTTGATACGTAGCAATGTTCTTTATACTTGGTGTCAAGTAAGGTTTGACAGATTATACCAATTATAATTATTATGATATAAAATGCTTTATAATNTGTGTAGTCCCCCCTCAAATGCTCTATAACTTTTCCCTGTATCCTCTTTGTTGTCTCTATCTTCCTGCTAGTGACCTTTTGGATCCAGTCTTCAAATCTCAACCTATCAGTTAGGATAAGAATGAGGGTTCCTTCCCATCAACATCATCATTCTCGCTGGAGACCTGAACACAAATACATATTCATAATCAATTTAAATTAAAAAATAGGAAATGTCATGAATGAGGAAACCATGTGGCAAGCAAATAATCTGAAAAAGAAACAGAAATGTCCCTGTCAGCAAGGTGGTATGTTGACAATGATGACAGGCTAGCCATCAAAAAAAAAAAAAAAAAAAAAGATCTATGCATTTCACCAATATGTCCAACCGCCTGCCAATTTGTTTTTGGATGTGATTCTTCCCCTCCCCCCAGATGTTTGCGAAGCATAAATCCTTTTACAATTAAAAACTAGGTCTTTTCATTCATTTAACAGCATGAATCTGAACTTGTAAAACGAAAGATGGTTTAATTTTAAATGGTGCTAAATAGTTCTACCAGCTTAACTATTTACTTTAGAAACCTAAATTTTTTCTGTTTATTGTTAAATTAAGTCATTAAAATTTATTTTCTGGGAGTGGTTCAAAATTCCATAAAATGAAATGCCCTTTCAGTAGTAGAAACAATGTTCCAGAATAGAATTAATTGATTCAAGAAAATTCATTGTCTTCCTTCTTGATTCATAGTTTGTTCAATTAGTTTTATAACTTTTTACTTTATCTTCTGGCTCGCCAAAATCGTTCGCATACTAGCTTCTTCATTTATTTAGCTACTGATTCAATAATATCATCCCTTAGCTCAAGAGCTAAACTATACTGTGGTCATGAATACCCTTGAACTGACAGAAGTTATAGTTATAATTGGGAAATAGCATAAAGATATATTTATATTACCCATAATAATATTTTATATATACATATATATATATATATATATATGTANGATGGCATCATTGAATTATATTTTTTAGAACATTTATAGTAAACTCATATTAAAACTTAAGTTATTAGCTAGTTCAGTAAAGGTTTTTCATTATTCTTTACCATCAATAGAATAATCTGTGATAAAGTACAATAAAGAATATTTCTCTAAAATTTGTAAATATAAAGATATTTTGGTAAATAAATCCATTAAATTCTTCCGGCTAGTCTTTTTTTTTTTTTTTTGTATATCATTTTTATATGAATTATTTTTATTACCTTCCATTTTAGATTGAGATGAGTCTCGAATAAGTCCACAAAACTTATTAAAATTAATTTTAGATTTGCCTTTTGTGTTTCTAATTATTTATTTTTGACCCAACTTTCAGTTTTATTTGAACCTCAAAACTTTTTAATTTTAATTTTTTACTTCCAGTATATTTCAAATTTCCATTTTATTTTTGAATGCTGTTAATTACTAGTTTTTTGGCTCGAACTTACACTTATAACAACAATAAAAATAATGCATGTTAAATATGCAATAAAATCAATAATTACCTGTTTCCTGAAAATACCGATATAGATTGATTTTGTAGTGTTATTGACTTTTTTAAAACCCAAGGTATACGATGGGTTATGAGCTAAAGTGGACCATGTCCAAAATATTTAAATCCTAGTTATATGAGAAGTTAGAGTCAAAATATTGCTAATTTTTCATTTTAATGTTGAACTAAATCCATAGTTCAATATTCAGTCTCTATATTTTTTTTCTTTTATGATTACTGTTATACTCTATTTTTGGTAGTCTACATATAATGTTCTATTTATTATCTGATGGAAATATTTTTTTATGTTAGTTTTTCACTAAATGTATGAATTTTGGATTTGAACACTTTTGCTATTAGCCCCTCATGTATTTTTGAAATGAATAGTTATAAAGGAAAAAATTAATCAGTAATACATTTTTGTTTAGCTATAAAAATTGCTTTTAAATTTTGATATACTCGAAAAGATACCTTTACTAATAATTTCTATTTAAAAAAAAAAAAAAAGTGCTACAGCTTAGGCAAAATTACAAAAGTATATTTTGTGATAATAAAATATATTGTTTTCCTGTTAAATCTTTCTTTCCCAGCTTGTTTTGACTATTTCATCTCACCATCTCAGTGTGGATGTTATATGTTATATGTTAATATGTTATTAATTTTATATTCAAAAATATTTATTAATACACATTATATTATAAATAAATAAGATTGACTGTTAAAATATATGTCTTCAAATGGTCTAAACTCCTATGTTATATTTTACAATATATGTACTGTATTAATATTTATTTGTATTTATAACTCAAGGTAAAATAAAAATAATAATGGGCAATTTAAAGGGAACTTAAATCTTTCAATTGATCGATTACAGAAGTAATAAAAATCAGTGGATTTTTAAGTACCAACTTTAAAATAAATTTTTCTCCTTTCACTTATATTTTTTGATAAATAACTTATTTGTTTTTAGAAATACTTTTTTTTTTTAATTGAATATGTATTAAAAGAACTATAAATTACCCTCAAAAAGTAACATTTCACTTATCAAGAGATGCAACTTACATGTATTGAGTAAAAGAATCTATGCTATAGTACAGTGGTTCTCAAACTGTGGGTCGCGACCCCCAGGGGGGTCGCGGGATAAGGAGGAAAATTAAAAAAACAAATCAGTCATAGCTGTAGTTTTTATTAATAACAAAATTTATAGGCTACACAAATTTGTAATACACATACAAGTTGAAAAAGGTGTAATAATATTTAATGGGAAACATGAGCTTGTTTGGAATTAACCAATTTTTTTATGTCCGGAATGAGTTTTGTAATACACAAAAGAATGTCATTTTCCAGGGTCAAACGATTTCTTGATTTTGTTTTGATATTCACCATTTTGGAGAAACCTTGTTCACAGTTATAAGACGTAGAAAATGGCATCAAAGTCTGTAATGCTTTTGTAGACAGTTCTGGGTATTCATTTTTAATACCTATCCAAAATTTGTCGATACAAGCACTGTTAAAAGTGAGTTTTGCTGACTGATCACTTGAAATTTCGATCAGTTGATCATGTTGACGAGCAGTTAGCTCAGCTTTTGTTACGACTTGATCACTGAACGGATTGACTACCCACAAAACCCCACTCGTATCCTTATTTGGAATGTAATCTGTCAACTGTTCAATCAAACCTTCGAGATGAGAAGATACTAGTAAGGAGAGAGATGAAGTGTCAGGGGATGTACAGTAGGATGTAGACAGAAACCCTATAAACTCTTGAGTTAGTGTAAAATTTTCAAAATCTTCTTTCTTAACTCTTGCGTTCCAAACACTGAGTTTTTTTACAAATGCATTTACTCTGTCTTGAGCATATATCATATTTTTGTCTGGTCCTTGTAGGGATAAGTTCAAAATATTAAGGTGAGAGAAGATGTCAGCCAAATAAGCAAGCTTAACCAACCACTTTTCATCACTGAAAAAAGTGGAAAGTTCGGGTTTACTATCAACCAAAAATAACAACATTTCTGACTTTAATCCAAACAGTCTGCTTAATACATTACCACGGGATAGCCACCGTACTTCAGTGTGAAATAAAAGATGTTTATGCAAGGCTCCTACCTCTTCACACAAAATATTAAACATCCTACTTTGCAGCGGGCGACTTTTAATGTAGTTCACTATCTTGACAGCTTCATTTAAAACTTGCCGTAATTCATCTGGCATTTTCTTAGCTGCCAAAGCTTGCCTATGTAAAAAGCAGTGAACCCAGCTTGCATTCGGTGTCAATGATTTCAACCTGGCAATTAAGCCACTCTTCTTTCCCGTAAGGGCCATTGCTCCATCACTACAAATTGAAACACATTTCTTCCAATCAAATTCAAAAGGTTCAGTTGCTTGAACAATCACCTTATAAAGACTTTCACCTGTTGTATTATTCGGCAGGGGCTTACAAAACAAAATATTTTCATGAATAGCATCACCGTAATCGTACCGGATGAAGCATAAAAACTGAGCACAGTTGGCAACATCTGTTGACTCATCCAACTGAATTGCAAAAAAAGTACTGTCTTTTATTTGCTTCTTTAGCTGGTTCTGAACATCTTCAGCCATGTCACATATTCTTCTTGAAATAGTATCATTTGATAACGGGATTTTTTTCAATTTTTCAGCATCTTGAGGACTGATTATATTTGAAACCATATCAATTGCAGCAGGAAGAATTAATTCCTCAGCAATTGTATGGGGTTTCCCTTTTTTAGCAATCTTCAGTGCTACCTTGTATGAAGCTTTAAGAGCATTCTTATTAACATTAGCAAGATCCGTAATGTTTACCTGTTGACTTCGAAGGGAGAACAGTTTTCTTTGGAAAAATTCCACTGGTTTGTCTTTCAAAGCAAAATGTTTAGTTTCTAGATGGCGTTTCATTTTAGAAGGCTTCATGCTTTCAGCTGACAACACTTCATTACACTCCACACATTGAGGTTTGTCTGCCAGTTCAGTGAAACCGAATTGTATGTACGACTGGTCATATTTGCGGAATTTTGTCTTTCTGCACTCACTAGCACTAGCATCACTACTTGACAACGGTCTTCTTAAAAACTTATCCATTGCTACTTTTTCTAACTGTATTTGCTCGCAATACTACTCACAAGTGCACACACAGTGTTGAATGATCGACTCAAGAAGCCAGACTGTCATGTCGTCTGCCTTCCACCGGCTAGCTTAGCCAATAGTGTTTTTTTTTTTCATTTTTGTTTATATTTAAAAATAGGGGGGTCGCCGAAATACTAGGTCTAAAAAGGGGGTCGCAGTGGCAAAAAGTTTGAGAACCCCTGCTATAGTATATTTGTAATTGTCAATGCTTTTTCTTTTTACTGAATCATAATTCCACTACTGAAACTTGGCTCAGAATTGATTAAATTAAAGTTTTTTTATTATATTTCTACAGAAAGTTATAGCCACTCTAAGAGAAGGGAATAAAGGCTAATTAAAATAAATAAATAAAAACTCTTGTACTTCAGTTCTCTTTTTATATTGGCTCTATAAATTTTCATGCATGTTTATCAATCATTCAGAACAAAATTAATGTGTCATTTAGTTTGTATACTTTTCGATATAAGTAAGATAAAACTAACCACCTGTAGTTACTCTCTGTCAAACTAACACCTCTGAAAAATAAACATCAAAATACTTAAGTATAAAGTCAGTAATTTTGCAATGTTTTTTGATGTGAGAACATTTTATGGGTTTTACATGATTTTAAACTTTCATATCATATATTCATTAATTACAATACTGGTGAATTCTCATAGTTCATCCACTTTTCCCTGACAGATTTTTATCAATGGACTGATAATGTTTTATGAATACATCTGTCAAATGTTTTGCCTTATATATATATATATATATATTTTTTATAAGTAATTGAATGTAATAAATAAAGATTTATTNACCATTCCATCTTTTAGCTGGAGAAATATAGAATTTATATTTATATTTATATTTATGTTTCTATTGTCATTACATATTTTTTCATTCATACAGAACTCTTTATTGAAATATTAGATTTGATCAGATTATTTAGAACTTTATATGTGTATATTATAATATTATGTTGTGCAGACTGCATATTTTAATCCATAGATATTTATATATTGTTATTATTAAATGTTCATGACCATGTTTTTTTTTCCTGTTGGTTTGGTTTATTTGGAATGGTTTGGAAATTGTACAAAATTAGGTCAGTTCTATTACAACATGTGCATATTACACATTACCACAAAATCCTAATACAGAACTGTTAGACTTACAGTATTCACTAGAAAAACCAATAGCAACAAAACATTTATTAGGAAAAATAGAAATAGTTACAAAGCTACTAAGTCGAAATCTTCAATGTAAGAAATAATCTAAAGTAAACTGAAAATATATAGGTGTAGCATCTAGTGAACTTTTTTACTCATGTTAATTATAATTAAAATACAAAATCATTATAATTATTTTTAAGGATAATTTTTAATATATAAACATTTTGTAGCACTTCCCAATGTATCGTCAATCTGATGAGGAGTGCAATGAGCCAGATGAAGCTCCTGAGGATGAGAAGAAACATAAATTTCGAGAGCGCTGGGAATGTCTTTCATGGGAATCGAGTGAAGCAGTAAGTATATATGGTCTGAAAGAAACTTGCTTATATCTTCTGAGATTAATGTAATATTTCTTGTATTTAATTTTTAATCTAATACCTTGAATTAAATATGTTAAAAATATCATTATGCAAAATTTTGCTTAAATATATTTTATACAATATATGTAATTCATACACACACACACACATGTATATTATGGCTTATGGCAAATTCTTTCAGATTAGAATATCACTTTACACTGTTGTTTGTCAGAAAATTGAATTAGCACATTTTCAGTTAGATGCAGATAAATTTATTTAAATGTCTTTTAATTTAAATTTTATATTCAGTCAAGGACTACCAAATCTACCTGCAGCAAATCTGGAATAAGTTTTGTTGAGTCAGTGAAGAAATTGCAAGAAAACTAAGATTTGTCTTGAATCTAATAATCAAACAATTATTTCTCATATCATGAAATAGATGATAATTCATCGAGCTCCTAGAAACTCATATTATACTGTTTACTTAAAAAATTAAGCTAGCTCTGTCCTTAGCATTACTTCTTTGGAAATTTCCTATACCAAGTAATTCATGCCTGCTGCTCTCATTACATATATAACCTCCTTACTTTCTAATTTAATTTCACTTTAACAGTAAAAGATCTAACAAACTTAATGCTATGGATACTGCTTTTTTGTTTCCATTGCAAACATGTATTAAAGATGAATTTGTTCAATTTTAAAAATCTTCTCTGGTATATAGGAAAACCAAGATTTTCATGCATCTAAAGAATTAACTTCTTTTTTTTTTAGATAATAATGATAATCATATTTTAAGGCTCCTCTCTGAGGACGGGTTACGTCCCGGGATAGACGAGCAAGGACTCTTATCATGTACCCCATCAAAAAATTAAGTGTAAAAATGTACAGATAATTTTTTTTTTTAATAAAGAGTAATTCAGAAATCACATTTTAATATTAAGTTTGTGTAAAAGTAATAATAAAAAAAATAAAAATTCAACAACTGAGGGGCAGCGATGTAGCAAAAAGTCATGGGAGCAAAGCTGTAGAACTTCAGAAAATTGTAGGTCTTGATTTCCTTAATTTTGGATAGAATCATCAGTTCTTGAGTTGTAAGCCTCCCTTAGTTTCCGAAATTTGAAATTCAACCCCCAGTTCAAAGGGCCGGGAAGGAGAAATTATTCCCTAAGAATAATACTAATTGAAATAAGGTTTTAATCTTTCTCCGTAATTAATCTTGATTTTTCAACACATCTAAATATGGTTTAGAATTTGAAAGTAATTAAGTTAGTTATACATTGGGATGTATAGTATGTCAGGTTAATGGGTTTTGAAAATTCACAATTTACCGATTTCAAATGCAGTGTATAGCAATAATTATTATAGCGCTCTTCAATGCTTGGGGAATCCCTTCAATCAATTTCCTTGAACACCATTCTTTGGTTTCTCAGTTTACCTAGGGTAGAAAAAAAAAACAGCAGATAGTTATTCACCTATCAAAATGACCATCATTTCAATTTTATAATCTATGTGTCTTGAAAAACATAAAATTGATTACATTATGACTCTCTTACTTGTTTATGGAAGTAACAAAAACTTATCTGTATTAATGGTCTTGTTTGGCATCCATTGAAAAGTGTTGAACAGCTAACACTAATAAAGAGTAAATTAATATTATTTATAATTTATTGATGTTATTTTAGTTGTTTTCTTCTTATTAGAAAACAAAGTACAATAATCTACATGAAAAATCTTTATCATAACCCCCTTAAAAGTTGATATTTCGCATTTCAAGTTACTGAGAATCTGAAAATTTAATAAAAGAATGTATGTGTCTGCTGTATCCTGTACATATAATTCTTGGAAAAGGCTGAATTGAATCTCATGAAATTAGGAATTAGTGTCTACATACATACCTACAATATGCCTTCCCATATATATGTATGTATATATATATATATATATATATATCCCCTTAAATGAATGGTTAATATTTTACAAAAATTCAATAATTTATTTTATTTTCAGCTTTTTGAAGCTTTAAACCCTCGAGTGATTGTCACTGGGCATACCCATTATGGTTGTTCTAAGTACTACAAGCACTATGATACGCATGAGTATACCATTCCATCTTTTAGCTGGAGAAATATAGACAATCCATCATTTATGCTGGTAATTATTCTGAAATAATTTGGAAAAAAAATATTATATCTCTGAAGAAATAAATAAAGAATAAATTCTTGTCTCTACAATAAATAAGTAAAAGTTATTTACTGGCCTCTGCCACGTTTTTTATTTTAGTTGTATATACTGCATTTTCTTTAAATTGGAACATGTAATTTTTATATTTATATTGTATAGACTATTGTTATTTATTTAAGTTTCTCTAATTTACTAAGTATGCTCTATAGAATATGTGCAATGCATTCATAGTTTTGGGCAACTTTTCAAACATCTAAGTGCTGTTCTAAAACATTAGATCAGTAATTTAAATAACAATTTAAAACTTTCAAAATCTTTTTATCTAATTTGTGAGTTCTCTACAATTATGATTGTTCCACTGTTTTTATGAAGACTGATTAACAGATCAATATTGCTGGCTCAAAGAGTTCATAATTTTTTAACCACTTAGTTAATAATTAAGATTGCTGTTTATCATATTTTTGCTCCAGTTCTGTTTGATTATTAGTACTCTGGAGTGAAGAGTATTATAAAAAGAAAACAAAAGTTTTCTTTAAGATGTGAGGTGGCAAGGAAGGCTTTATCTGGTAATGAACATCCTGCCAGTCCTAGCAATTCCTCTTAACTTGATAGTGGAGCAGCTTAGAGTGCTGGAAGACAAAATGGGGTCTCTGAAATCAGCCATGAGTTCAGGCATGAGTAGGATATCAAAGGAATTAAAGATAATTAGGGTTATCAAACAGTATCCAATGTTTTGTACTTTATATATATTTTTCCTCTAAGAGGGGTAATTGTTGAGCACTTTCAGAATCAATGATTTCATCCTTGGAGCTCAGTCCTCTTATAATGAGTGCTCTTGCCTTGGTAGCTCTGAGTGCACCTAGAGCTACCAAGGCATTAACACTCATTATATGGGGACTGAGCTCCGAGGATGGAATCATAGATTCTGAAAGTGCTCAGCAATTAGAGGGAAAATATATTTTAAATGCAAAGCACTTGATGTTGCTTGATAACCCTAATTGTCATCAACTTCAAAATAAAGATACTTTTAAAAAGTAATAAAAAACAAAACAAAAAGAGCAAAGAGCCAGGCTAAACTATTTGACCAAATAATCTACTGGAGATTGACTTCAATCACATCGAACAGGACACATGCTTCAATCAGTTGAAATCTCTAGAGTACTAGAAGGTGATTGCCCTGTGGGGGTGGTGATAGCCACTTGAGGTATACATGAGGGGTAATTTTGCCTGCCTCATCTGGACCAAATTTGTTTGGTAGGCAACAAGAAATATGCTGGAAGGTGAAGAAGGACTTTACGACTCATCACGCAGGCTGGAAGAATGATGAGTGTTATCATCTATACCTGAGTTAAAGCTGCATCAATCTCAGATTCTGGTTATTCTGGTTAGGGAGGCAGAATAGGATGACTTCCAAGATAATGTATAGTTGAAGGGTGCACTGTTGGCTAGATGACAGTCTTCATCAACAACATACCAGAGGATCTGAATATATTAGCACAACCATCATGCCTTTGTCTCTGGCCCCACACATCAGTTTGTCTACCTTCCCCATTATCCATAGCCTTTAATCTCAGCTGTTTAACCCAAGAAATTCATTTTTATTTTTATTTTGCTCTCAAATATTTTCATATTTTTTCTCAAGTATTGTTATTTTTTTTCATAACTTGTCTCCTTATTCCCATATCTGAAACATAACTTGCTTCAATGTTTTCCTGCCCTCTTATATCCTCTGGAGTGATCTGTACTAGTGGTGGTGTTTCACTATTTGTGTATTCCCCCCTCAAATGCTCTATGACTTTTCCCTGTATCCTCTTTGTTGTCTCTATCTTCCTGCTAGTGACCTTTTGGATCCAGTCTTCAAATCTCAACCTATCAGTTAGGATAAGAATGAGGGTTTCTTCCCATCAACATCATCATTCTCGCTGGAGACCTGAACACAAATACATATTCATAATCAATTTAAATTAAAAAATAGGAAATGTCATGAATGAGGAAACCATGTGGCAAGCAAATAATCTGAAAAAGAAACAGAAATGTCCCTGTCAGCAAGGTGGTATGTTGACAATGATGACAGGCTAGCCATCATAGATAATATATTCCTCTACTCCCAAACCAAACATAATCTTCCTAGCTGTTTTCCTCTGGCACACAAACCAGTAGAGTTGCCAATTTGTCAATTCAAATCCTCACTGGAAAAATAGGTAAAATAAACTTAATTGAATTAATAGTATTTGAATTTAATATTTGATTTGTCTATAATTATTATGTCATTAATAACCATATTCATGATTCTAATCCAGCCAATTCCTTAAACACAAATTATCATAATACAACATATTGTCTACAGCTCATTTATCCTAATCCTTCCAAATAATAAAATACCAAAGAATTTTATTCTTTCTTTTGATGATGTCAAATTTATAGCCTTCAGCTTATTACTTGCTAAACTTGCATTGCTGTGAAGTAAAAATATATTTTAATCCTTGCCATGTAATTTTTTCAGGCTGTCTTTACACCTAATAATTTTGCTGTTGAGAAATGTTACATGCCTCGGGAGTCAACTGTGATTTTTATTTACATAGTCAGTATTATTGGTATAGTTATCTATGGAGCTTATGGAAACTGGCGGCTGTGTAGGAGGAACAGGATATTTAAGGTCCAATGACTCTTCACTAAGTAGAACCTTTTATTATTGTTTACCATTTTCTTTTTAAGATATTTTGTATTTGTGCCAATAATAAAAATACTCATAAGAAATCAATGAACACATATTTTACTTCTCAGTGGGAAATGCCATTTATTTTAATAAAAATACATTTTTGTCAAATGTGTCAAATATTTATATTTTCCTCTTGTAGAGTGCATTTCCTACTATTTTAATAAGAAAAAGTAGAAGTTTGTGGTTATGCACTGCACTCTAAAAGAAACTACTCCCTCTTTCTTATAGCAGTTTTACTCCAATTTGTGATATTTTTTATTTCACTTAAATTAAGATTTATTAAAATAATTTTAAATGTATATTCATTAGCTGTTATTAATATTATTATATGAACAAAGAAATGATTATTTTACAAAGGTTGTACCTTTTGTACCTGTCTTTTTAGGTGTTGAACAAATAATTGTTTGTTCCCAATTTCTTGTCTGTAGTGAAACTAAAGAAGTGTATCAAATAAATATATACCTTAAATTAATGCATTTTGAAACTATTAACTTTACATTGCTATTTTTTTTAATGAAAAAAAAAAAAAGAACAAAAATGAAAAAAAAAAAACAAGAAAAAAAAACAAGAGTGGTCCAAAACTATATTTGGTTATAGTCTACTAATTTTATAAAGTCTACTAATTTTTGCTTGATTGATATATGTTATATAAAACTGTCTGTCCCAAAATTTTTTGAAACTAATTATATTTCATGTAACTATTTATGTTAACTGAGTTGAGGCTTTCATTATTTACCATTTTAAGATTTTTTTTATTTTACATTGTGATGCTTCAAATGCACAGTGAAACCTATGTATTTAGTATTGTTGTCTATGAATACATTATAATATATATAATGTATTATTGTCTAAGAATACATTATAATATGTATAATGTATTATTGTCTAAGAATACATTATAATATGTATAATGTATTATTGTCTAAGAATACATTATAATATGTATAATGTATTATTGTCTAAGAATACATTATAATATGTATAATGTATTATTGTCTAAGAATACATTATAATATGTATAATGTATTATTGTCTAAGAATACATTATAATATGTATAATGTATTATTGTCTAAGAATACATTATAATATGTATAATGTATTATTGTCTAAGAATACATTATAATATGTATAATGTATTATTGTCTAAGAATACATTATAATATGTATAATGTATTATNAAAATATCAGCTCAAAGGCTGAGCGTTTATATGAATATAAAATTGCAGTTATAGCTTTCAGAATAGGTCACTATTTTTTTTAATATTGAGTATTGTATTTAAAAGTGAAAGATCCTATAAGAATAGAATTTGTGACAAAAATAAATAGGTACAGGAAAAACGTTATAAAATTATTATTGAAAATTAATTAAAGTGTAATTAAAATTATTTGAACTAAAGTACTGATCACTAATATTAGACAATCAATATATATTAATTAAATATTTTGCTAATACCAAATTAATTGATGACATTAATGTCTCGCAAGATCAACCCACTTCCTGATTGGTAGCTATATCAAGCTTATAGTTATGTAAAAACTTCATTTGTCACTAGTCAACCTGATTGGCAAGCACATGCATGGTATTTGGTGTTCCAAATACTGAGCAGGAAACTAACATTCCAATAGCCAAGATATAAAAACACTTAGGAGTAGCTGGTGTGGAGCATGGTGGTTAAGGTACTGGACTCCTGAGCCAAAGATCCCAGGTTTTTAATGCTCACAGCATACAGTAAGTTTTTTTTTTCTGTGCTTCTGTTTGTAATGACCCAGAGGATTCTGGGTGTGCTCCCAGGCAACACTCATCCCTAATTGTGTACCATTCTTCATTGAATTGGAAAAATCAGGGGGCCAGAACAGTTAACTGATCAATCGCCTTATCTAGAGTGCCGTAGGTCGAGAATAAGTTCATCCTTAACATGTGTTTCCCCCTTGGCTTTTTTGAGTAGCTTGGACTAGTACCTTTGTGTGAAATAGTATCAACTATAGGGAGGGATTTCAAGATCATTTTGAAAACTTGTGTCTCAGACAGAGTAGTCTAGCTTGATGAAGCTGCTATGGGTATAAACTATCAATTATATCTAGATTTAATCCTCTCACACAGTATGAAGCTTTAGGAATATCTTGTTAGTTCTGATCTGCAAGAGCTTGGTTACTTCCCTGTAAATCTAGAAGATATTCATTATTGCTAACTCATCCATTTTCTAACAAGCTGGAATCGCTGGGCCACTATTTCAGAACTCACTTTCTTGTGAGTACTTTCATCATATACTCCACAGGGTTTGATGGTCATTACCTTGAACCTAGGTTATTAGGCATAACTGCCACACAGTTATGAGGCACACAGGAAGACTTGAAAATTAGAGGCCAGGCACTTATCTTTTCTCTGTCACAAAATTTAAATGAATATTTTTTGTTTGTTCATATGATGAAAATGATTTGTAAATATGAGACAGAATTTCTACAAACAAATTGAAAATGATTATATTTTAAGTATTCCTATCAATGGGGCTATAATGCATAATTTACTATAAAAAGCTATTAGAATTTGCCAAAAATAAACTTATGTTAAATTTTACTAAAAGCAAAAAAAATGCAAACTTTCCCTGCTTTTTGCTACCTTAATGAGTGTTATATTTTCTTTAATTTTTAACTACTCTAATAAATTTTGGTCTACATTTAAAGTTTAAAATGCAAACTCCAAACAACTATTTGGCTATTATTCCTGATAATAAATGCTTATATAAATCAATAAATGATGTTCAATTTTTGTTCTGTTGTTAAATAATTTTATCATGTAATTTGATATGAAATATTTGCAAATCTGATGCTAGACATTCATCAATTATTAGGAATTTAGTTAATCAGTTTTATGACTTAAAAAATTTTCAAAGTTTACTTCCTTAAGTTTAGTTGATTCACTTTAAGTGCCTGAAATGCATTTCTTGTAACTTTTAGTATTGGACTTCAATATTTATATTTTATTAATTTTTAAAAGTAAAGTAAATGGTCACCTTAATATTAAACAGTATTTTCAAAATTACTCTGTTAAAATTTAGCAGAATTCCTTTCAACTTCTAGTATTTTACACCTCAAAGTAGATTTGAGTTTTAAGATGTTAATAATATCTTTCTGGTGTTATACTAATTGGAGAATTTTTTATGAATGGTATAATTTATGAATATAAATTTATGAAATGTTAATTTTGTAATTTTTATATAAGGATATGGAATTTTAACCTCTTGGAATACACTTGTTTTTGTTAAGAATTCCAATTAATTGCATTTATATGTTTAGGTAAAAGATAAAAACTGATAGGGATCAAATCAAAATCCTGTTTTTTCAAGTCATATGGTTAGTTATAGAATAATTTAATTTCTTGTTAAGCTTTTAATAATTATTAATTAATTTATTAATTATAAACTATTTTAGTAGCCATTTTTTAATACAGAATGGGTTATGTTTCTTCTTCTTACTCTTCCTCCTTAGTGCCTTTCAGCGTGGAGGTGCCTCAGTCCAGGCAAACCAAGCCTCCTGATCTCGAGCCATCGCCCTCATGGCATTCCAATTTTTTCCTCTCTTTTCTCCTACACTTGTGATGTAGTCAGTCCATTGAGTTCTAGGTCTCCCTCTGGGGCGTTTCCCTGTTGGTCTGGCCTCAAAGTATTTTCTGGCGTCCCGGTCATCATTCATCCGACAGAAATGTCTAAGCCATCTAAGTTGTCTCTTTTCAAGGTTATTCTTTAGGGAGCCAACCCCCAGGTGTTCTGTAATCTTATCATTCCTGACACCATCTCTTCTGGTTTGGCATTTCAACATATTCCTGTTCCCTGCCAATGTGCATTATTTTACTTTTTCTGGCATTAATAGTCATTACAAGTCATATTACAGCTTGCTGTAGGCTCTCCTTAGTTTCAGCTATAAGGACAATGTCATCCGTGAATACTATTACGTGGGCTAGGATTGCCCTCATGTTCCAATTTCCATTGCTGGTACAGGCTGTCCTACGTTTGCACATCTTTAAAATTTCATTCATGTATATAATGAATAGGAGGGGACTCTAGCTGTCTCCCTGCTTTACACCCTTCTCAATTGCAAACGTATCAGACTCTTTTCCATTAATCCTTACTATCCCTTTGGAATCATGATAGGTCGACTTGATAGCTTCTATCAATCCTTGCGGGATATTGTTCTTGTCTAGGGACTGAATCAAAGGCAGCTTTTAGGTCTATAAATGCCAAGAAAATACTCTTTCCCCGTTCCCATGACTTATCTATTATTGTTCTGAGAGAGGAGATATGTTCCTGGGTCTGGCGTTGAGGCTTAAAATCAGCTTGTTACTCTTCCAAGTCATCCTCCACTAGTTTTCTCAGCTTCTTTTCTAATATGGAAGTATAGAGCTTGTACACAACCTGGGATAGACATGTAGGTCTGTAGTGCTCGTATTCGCCAGCATTGTCCTTCTTGTGAATTGGGACAATTATGTTGTATTCCCATTCCTTAGGGATCGTTTTTTCAGTTTTTAACTTCTGAAAAAGATACTTCAATGCTTTCAGCAGTTTTAACCCTCCGAATTTGATAAATTCTGGGGCGATGCGGTCTCTTCCTGGTGCTTTTCCAAGTCGTAATCTCTCTACAGCTGTTTCCACATCCTCTTCCGATATCATCTCATCATATTCTCTCTGTATACCCTCTCTAGGTATTCTCTCCTCAGAATATCCAGAAAACACCTCTTTGTTGTGGCGCCTCCATCTTTCCAAAATACCTTTGTCTCCGGTAATCAATTTGCCTCTCTTGTCTTTTATATTTCTTATTGGTTTGCTCTTCTTTCCTTTTATTGCCTTGATTATTTTCCAAAAAACCTTGACATTTTTGTGATAATCGCTCTGTAAGCTTTGACCAAATTCCTCCCAGCTCTTTCTTTTTGCCGTCCTTACTACAAGCTTAGATTCATTTCTCCTTCAAACATACAGTTCCCACTTGGCCGGAGTCTTGTGTATTCATTCCATGATGCTTTCTTTCTCGCCACTGATTCCTTCACCCTGTCATTCCACCACTTGGATCTTTTACATATAGGGAAAACATAAGCAATCTCGCAAGTAAAAGTAGCGGCCTCAAGTATTGCTTTCTTTATTCCTAACCATATTTGATCTACAATTCCACTCATAATGGTGTCCGTACAGCCAAATTGCTTTAATTCATGAATAAATATTATAATGTAAAGGATTGGTATATTTCATTAAATATTTTTAATTTTTTAATAGATAT
>KZ807783.1:191248-201510 GCA_000696205.2 Oncopeltus fasciatus | reverse complement strand
GATTTAAGCTCCAATTCAGTTTAATATTTTTTTAAAAAAAAAGGGCATTCAGCTCTCCTAATTTCAGTCTTAAAACATTTCTTTAATAATGTATTTATCATACAAATATTTAGTATTAAAAATAGAATTTTTAAAATAATAATTGAAGAAATTTTTAGAAATATTACTCTTATTATTAGAAATTATTACACATTAGTCGTGGCGGTGAATTATTTTACACACTAGTGAGTTAGTGAGATTTCTAGAGAGAATTTCCGACACGAATTGTTGGGACATAGAAGTGTGTTTAGCATGTCTTGCGAATAAGCAGAAAGTGAGGGTTCGAATCTCTCCCCTTGACAAAGCTTTTTAAAATATACTAATTAAAAAACTGTCTCTAAAACTCCAATTCCCTTACTCGATTTCATTTAGAAACGAGAACGTTCATCGATTTACAACAGTACGTTTCAACATTAAAAATGCCTTAATATTTTTTACAAATTTAGAGGTAGGTGACGTTTTATCTCCTTTAGTTACATAATTAGATATTACTTTTCTTCATAAGTATTTCTAATACTCTGAATCGAAAATGAATTTAATTATGAAAATTTAAAATGTTATTCCTTACAATTAAAAAATATTCAAGTTACTTTAAACTTTCCCTTATTGTTATTATAAATATTTATCATTACGAAGATATTATGAATTAATCATTTGTTGTGTTTACTTAATCCCCTCCCACCTAGCACCCTCCCACTCCCATGAATCCTGCCATTAACGACTCTTAAGACCAGTACTAATGGGGTCTTATGCTTTTCTTCTGCAGGCCATGGTGAGCGCTCAGAACCCCGGCGCTGGAGGACAAGCTGGAGCTGGAGGCGGGATTACCGCTGGAGCTAAGATGGGTGGAGAGGTTGGCGGGAGGGGAGGTGGGGACGCTGGAGGCAATGCTGGAGCTGGAGCTAGCGTCGGCTTCGGGGTCGGAGGTCAGGCTGGAGGCTCAACTGGAGGTCAAGGGGGAACCCACTGAGATCTGAGCTCTACTCTTGGCACCTTAACTGTAGTTATCTTCTGAGCCTATAACCTGCAGGAGGTTATTTTGACCTCAATATCCTTCTGTGCATCCATAAGAACACTAATATGCTCATAATAAAGTGTTATTTCCTACCAATAAGAACTCCTGAATCCATGGATGTAATTTCCTTTAAATGTCAAATAAAATTAATATAAGTAAACAATAATTATGTAAAATAGAAAGATAAAGTGACTTATTGCATACTACGTGCGAAAATTAATTTGGCCAAACCTATCTGTTTTCATTTTCTTTCACCTAAAATGAGTTATCAGTTACTCAGTTACAAGATGTCTAAGATGTCATCCATATTAGTGACATAACAGACATTTTATATATATATATCTGTGTGTGTATGTGTGTAATTGGTATTTTATGTTTTTATTCATTTCTAATCCATAAATTGCTTTTGAAATATTATTATTGATCCATATTTAATAAAATTTTAATGTGGATAAATATAACAGTTTATTATTCAGTTGCTTTGTGGTTGTACACACCTATTTTTTATCCACAACTTCTTTCCTACCTTATAAAAATTCTCAAGTTTTTTTAATATTCCTTCCCCCCCCCCCCAAAATCATTTATGTATAATTGGGACATAGATTCTGGAACTTTTAACTATTCATTTGAAATTTTTACAGATCTCAATCAGATGTTAGAATACAATTAAAAACAATTAATACTCAAAGTATAGTAGGTGTAATAGCTTAAATGTTGATCGCCTAACAAACTTATATATATATATATATCTATCAAAGTATAGTCCATTGTTATATACCATCATTAGCCATCTGCTACCTAATTTTTCAAACCAATGTGAGTACCATTTGTTAGGATGGCTGCCAAAGAACTCTTTGACCTCAATTTCTACAAAATTATCAAATTTTTTCCCTTGAAGAAAATGGGGCTTGGATTAAAACAAGTAGTAATCCGATGGTGCAAGGTCTGGACTATATTGTACATGAGGTAGGAGTTGGAACCCAAAAGCTTTTTAAACTTTTCTTTGGCTTGATGGGAAGTGTGAGGACAAGCATTATCTTATCGGAATAAAACTCCTATCCGATTTCTCAAAGCAGGATAACGCTCTGACAACTTCACGTACAATGTTTTCAGTTGTTTGCAGTAGAATTCATAAAGCTTCTACCAGGAACTAATTTATGATGAATAAAACCTTCAAAATTTCAAAAAAAAAAATGTAAACATGAATTTTTTGTGCCCCTTGTAGCACCGGAAAAGCAGTTTGATCTCAATTTATCCATTGCAGGGGTATTCACATTTTGCTAGTAACACATTTTCTATCAAAAGTGACAATCTTCTAGTAAAATATTTTTCTAGCAATTAGAAGGTTTTTAAATAATTTTTCACAAATTTCTAACCCCTTAGCTGATTGGTGAGGAGCAAGTTCATGAGGGACCAGTCTACTGCTCTTTTTCACACCTTCCCCATGGAGAGTAGGTAGATGGCGACTAAGAGTAGTTTTTGACACAGCTCACTTCCTGGCAATTTCAGGAGTATTTGTGGGTGGATTTTACTCAACAGTTTACTGTGTAATCTCATCATTATCCATTTCAGGGGTCGCTCAGACCCCTTCTTCCTTTCCTATGCTATCTTCACTGCTATATTTTTCAAACTAACTCTGAAAAATTAGCTGATCAAGAACACCTTCTCCTTAATATTTAACAGTTTTACGAATTGCTTCAGGGGCTGTAAAATGTTTTTTCTCATAATGCCTTAAAATTACAAAAATTTTGTAGGGCACTGTCATTTTTCTTCTTTGAAACGAATAACTAAACTGAGGCTCTTTTTAAGAAGTCATATGGGATTTAACAAGCTTTAAGAATGTTCTAAAGGGTTTATTAAGCATTGATAAGTATTAATTAAGATTAGAATATTTAGTCCTTTGAAATATTGCATTTGACATTATTTTTTTTAAACACCCCTTATAAAAACTGTTCAGCACAGTCTCAAGGACCCATGAGGCTGGTGTTCCTTTTCCTTATATTTTGGCTATTAACTATTGCTTGTCTTAGAGAATTATATGCCTTTTGTTAATTACAAATTTTGTATTACTACCTATTCCTGTGAACACCAGCAATGTAACATGCAATATTAAAGCTTTACCAACGTGGCTTTATTTATAGTCCTGAGACAAAATATATGCCATGAACACATTTTCATTTAGTTTACCTAAATCTTTTAATATGCTAATTGTCATATTATTGAACTTTTATCTCATCCAAATTTAATTGACTTTCCTGTGATAATCATTCGCCAAAAAGAACATAAGCTGCTGTCTCCTGAGAAAACAACTAGTCAGGAGATTATTTTTTCTGGGAGTGAATGCAGTTTTGTATAAAAGTATTAAAATATGTTCTCATTAATGACTCTGAAATGAGGAATGAGACTTGAGCAGTCAAGCAGTAAGTTACTTCTGCAAAAAAAAGAAGACAATATTTTGCAGGTGAAGGGAATCAGCCAACCATCCTTATTGGACTAAGATAGCACAATGTTCAAAAGTTTAATCATACCTGGTATATGAAGTTGGGCAGGACACATCCTAAGGATAGAAGATACATATAATTTCAATGGCAACCCAGTTTGGGGAACTGACTAACTTTACTGATCTACTCTGTAATTAAGTAACATTTGAGTGTCATTCTGAAATTTGTAATGTCTTTAGTTCTTGATTCAGTAAATAAATATAATAATTTTATGTACCATTTGAAGGTTTACTCCACTATGAAAGCCTTCTGTTTTGGGCTAGCCTTAATTCTTTGGTGTTCATCCAGAGTGAAAAGTGTTAAGTTCAATGATTGGGAAACTGAGGGCTCATTGACATCTAATGTTCCTGTCAAGAGAAATTTATTAATGAGTAAGTATATTTAAGCATTATGTCTGTAATTAATTATAATTTAACATAAGTATAATGTACCATTATAATGTAATATAAGTACATAAATTATAATTCCACATATATACACATAATATATACATACCACCTATACAAACAAATATCATAAAGATATGTGACTCATTTTTTTTTTTTTTTTTTTTATCAGATGAAGACTAATGCCATTTAAAAATTTGTTTTTGCATAAAGTTTACTTCCCATTAGTTTCTTTTCAGTTACATATTTTTTTTTTTTTTTTAAATAAGACAAAACTACCCTAGCAAACTATTTATTTTTTTCTTCAGAGGATGTCAAATGTTCGATTACCTTTCTGATGAGTCGGTATAACATTTCCTTGTGGGGATATTTTGAACATATATATTAAATATTGATTTTTTACCTAATTAGTGGGTTTGAAGAATAAACTAATTTCTTTCACATTCTTGAAGCTTCTTTACCTTGAAGATAGTTGTTAAGTATTGCTAAATTCTTGATATCTTATTGTTGTATTAGACCCATGATTTTGTAATTAAGCTTCTTGGATAAAAATTTTCCATTATAAAAGTTATTAGTGTGAAAATCTTTGTTTTTCTCAATGGGAAATATGCTTTATCCATTAGTCTTGTGGTTTCATAGATGATATTATTTATCATCATTATTACTATTTACCATTATTACTTTGAGTTCTATGTGGTCTGATGACTTTACATGTTGAGATATGATGACTGCAGGAATAGTGATTTAATTGTGTAGCTCAAAATCAGATCTGTTGTAACATTTCCACCAGCATATGCCTGATTTTAACAAATTCCAAAGAACTATAGCTATTGGGGTATTTTCCATGATGAATTTTACAAAAATTTGTATCATTTTCTCTGTTACTATCTGTTAGACACCAAAAACAGCAGTTACTAATTATATATGTGTGTGTGCCTGTGTATGTTTTCATAATGAAATTGGGCATGTAGCTTTTAAATGCAAAATGATTTTGTTATTGAGCAAAACCAGAAAAATAGGGCTGGTGGATTACCTGGAATGTCAGTGTGAAGAAAAACAGTTTTTTATGTAAGGGGAATAATATTTAGTTGAGAGTAATGAAACAACACAAATTAGTTTATTCATAAACTAAATTTTTTATGAATTTCATAGAAAAACTGAAGAATTAGGATTTGGGGTACACATTAAGGGTAAATTTTGATTTTACTCACTAGAAGTCATAGTTAGTTATTTTTCTTAGTGAAACTTGATGTAACATTTTTAAATGTAAAAAGAAAAACTGAATTTGTTATTGAATGAAACCAGATGAATAGGAGTGGGATTACCTGAAATGTCAAGTACAAATAGAGCAAGTTTTTCTGCAGCTGGCTTAATATTTAGTTTAGAGCAATGAAACTACACATATGTTTTTTTAATTAAAGAAATATTTTATTAGTTGCACAGCAAAATTAAACAATCAGGAGAAAGGGTTTATCTAAACTGTAAATTTTAATATTTGGTCTAGTAACTAATAGTTTTTTTTTCTTAATGAAATTTGGCATATAGCTTTTAAGTTAATTTCCAGGTAAGTATTGAGTTTATATTATTATAGGGGTTTCTTAATGCTTGTAAATTCTTATATGGCATTTTTTTTTAAAATCAGTTATCCTAACTCACTCAAAAATTAATAAATAGTTTTATTGATTTACAATCAATAAAACAAACTAAGACAATGAATTAAAATAAAAAGTATGTTTTAGGCCAAATGTGAAGTATATTACTCAAAAGTTTTTTGAGTATCAGAATTAGTTTTGAAAAATAGCAAATGATTCAAGTAACATTATACTTCTTTTTAATTTAAATGATTTGTTAAAAGAAATAGTTGGCCCTTTTTTGGTTACTATTATTATTACTTAATTATTTTCCTGTGCCATCTCTGGAGGTCTTTTGTAATTCTGGAATTTGTATTCTGTCAGTATTACGCATAGTTCCAACTACACATTCTCCATTGACTGGGGAATTTATATTGGTAAGTTTTACTCATTTACATCTGTAATTAGCTAATGTAAATAGTCATTATTTAATCAGAGATCTGTGAGTCATTAATTATTTTTTTCAAAAATGTTAATATTTCCTCAAGAACAGTTGTGTAAACACTTAAATGGTTGACAAAATCTATAAATAACTTCTCCATATTTCAGTTTTTCTTTTTTGATGGTAAATTAAACTTTTTAAAATAAAAAGTTTCTATTTCATTGGTAGAGATTAGGTTTCTACTATTTCAAAACCATCACTGAGCAGCTGATTTTTTTCTTACAGGTAATCATTTATACATAATTTAGTTTGTTCAGCTGTAATTTTAGGTAGAAATGATTCTCTCAAAGAAGGAACAAATTACAATTTAACACTCTGTATAGTCTTATGTCGAAGCTTTCCTAGTTAGAAAGATCATCACTCACGTATTTTATAAAAGATTAATGCTCACTTTTACTTCTTTACAAAAACTCATTGAATACATTTTTATGAAATAAAAAATATTACGTTTGCTTTTAATTTGAATAAATAGAATTTTTANGAACCCGCGGCATCAGGATTGCGAGACCCGAACGGATTACCTGAGCTAGCCTGGCGGGGCGCCGGTTAGCTCTGAATCAAATAAAGTAAACAAAGACAGCAACATTTTCTTAGATTACAACCTCCCCCAATACAACCAATCTCTTCACAGGATAACCACTAGATACATATATTTACAATATTTCAGGTTGTAAGGCCTAACAATTTGGCTAAAGGGCAATTTTAAAATTTTTAACTTTAATTTAACCATCTTATGGTTAATAAATAATTGTCAAATAAAATTAGACCCATCATTTGGACAGATAAAACCTAAATCCAATCCAGCTTGGGTTGCTTCACTAAGTACATTGTAGAGTACTTTACGATGCTTATATATGAGACTATAGTTGAACTTTCTGCTTACATTTACTACTGGAGTATAGAACCCATTTATGCAAGATTAGCAAGCCTCATGACACTTAAGAAATTATATTTGTTCTAAGACAGTTAAATATATCTTTCTTATGACTTCATTCTTATGAATTTTTATGCTGAGAAATACTACTGCAGCTTCACAGTATTCTCTGCCACTATAAGTGGCACCTATTGCCAAAAATTATACTGGATTTCATATCACGTCCTTGACAAAAGGAGAAAGCAAATTGATGAACTTGGAAGGGTGTCATAGGTTTTTTATTGGTTCCATTGGACTAAAAACAAACTACACTGGAATTTTATGTGAACCATACATCCTAAAATTGAGGCTGATTACCCAATTAAGATTACCACCCGGTAGGATAATTCATTATAAACAGGTTTGGGGAACAATAATTTCAAAAAATTTCCAGAGTGAGTAGTTCGAAGGATACAATTATAAAGGTAGGTCAGGAAAACGATTGTTTTTTAGGGGAGATTACAGAGTATTAGCCGGGTGTTTTGCACTTAAGTAGACATTTAATAATATACTTGACCTCAAAAGGAGTTACTATCTTAATCGGTAAGGACATTGGTAATGGTTTGAATGAGGAGTGAATGTCTGCTTGAGGTTCTGAGAAAAAATGTGGGCCTTGTAGTTGGAAGAGGCCCAGGAACCAACTACTCAACATAAGGGGACAGAAGGCACATGATGTTTCATTATTTTGTGAGTGGCAGTCCAAAGGGATTTTTCCACTACTGTGAGGTTTGGCAAGTGAGCATTAAAAACACCTAGTTTTTGTTTTACAAGAAGGGATAGTTAGTTAAACTTCCTAAGATCTGAGAGATGCCTATGCTTCTCTAGCTTGACACTTAGCCAATATGACATTTTTAATTGAATCAGGAAGGGAAATATGAATTTGTCGTGGAATGAGTAAGAGAGAATTTCAAATTTGCCTTTGCTGGATTTGGACAGTAAAGAACTGTAAACCTTCATCCAACTCTTAAGAGGTCTTCAAGGAGATTTCGAGGTCTAGGAACTCTTCTAGTAGAGTTCTAAACAATGACCATTCTACGGGACCATTTGATAGGGCTGAAAGCAATTGTCTAGAGATGGGGTGTAAGGAGAAGAGGGCTGTGGTCAGAAGAAAGATCATTTAAAGTTTCTATGGAGTGATGGAAAGAAATATGATTTTTGCATATGAAGAAATCCAGGATATCAGGAAGATAGTTTACATCAGTGGGTAAGTAGGTAGGAAGGAAAGGATGGACCTAAAGTAGAAAGATTGAGAGAAGAAACAGCAAGGCCACAGGAGTTGGTCGTTCTCGAGACCCACTGTAAGTGTTATTATATCACATTATAATCTCTGCCAGAGAGGAAAAGGGGACCCAAGGATTTAAATTAATCTTGGAGCTGATTTAAGGTAATGTATTTGTTCGGAGGGGAATACACTGCAGAAAGGACAATTGGAGAAGTTGGAGTTTGGATGGACCCTGAAGTAGATTGAAGAGAATCTGTAGGAATGGAGGGTACTTTATAATGACTTTGGGAAAAAATGGGATAATTTCCAGGTAAGTATTGAGTTTATATTATTATAGGGGTTTCTTAATGCTTGTAAATTCTTATATGGCATTTTTTTTTAAAATCAGTTATCCTAACTCACTCAAAAATTAATAAATAGTTTTATTGATTTACAATCAATAAAACAAACTAAGACAATGAATTAAAATAAAAAGTATGTTTTAGGCCAAATGTGAAGTATATTACTCAAAAGTTTTTTGAGTATCAGAATTAGTTTTGAAAAATAGCAAATGATTCAAGTAACATTATACTTCTTTTTAATTTAAATGATTTGTTAAAAGAAATAGTTGGCCCTTTTTTGGTTACTATTATTATTACTTAATTATTTTCCTGTGCCATCTCTGGAGGTCTTTTGTAATTCTGGAATTTGTATTCTGTCAGTATTACGCATAGTTCCAACTACACATTCTCCATTGACTGGGGAATTTATATTGGTAAGTTTTACTCATTTACATCTGTAATTAGCTAATGTAAATAGTCATTATTTAATCAGAGATCTGTGAGTCATTAATTATTTTTTTCAAAAATGTTAATATTTCCTCAAGAACAGTTGTGTAAACACTTAAATGGTTGACAAAATCTATAAATAACTTCTCCATATTTCAGTTTTTCTTTTTTGATGGTAAATTAAACTTTTTAAAATAAAAAGTTTCTATTTCATTGGTAGAGATTAGGTTTCTACTATTTCAAAACCATCACTGAGCAGCTGATTTTTTTCTTACAGGTAATCATTTATACATAATTTAGTTTGTTCAGCTGTAATTTTAGGTAGAAATGATTCTCTCAAAGAAGGAACAAATTACAATTTAACACTCTGTATAGTCTTATGTCGAAGCTTTCCTAGTTAGAAAGATCATCACTCACGTATTTTATAAAAGATTAATGCTCACTTTTACTTCTTTACAAAAACTCATTGAATACATTTTTATGAAATAAAAAATATTACGTTTGCTTTTAATTTGAATAAATAGAATTTTTAATTTTAAAACCAATTTATAATTATAGTTCTACAAAAACAGTAAGTATAAAAATTGGGAAATCAGTTACAATTTATTGTTTAAAATTTATATAATATTTAATTCCCAGTCTGTGTAATAATTTTAAAAGGAAGAACTTTAACTTATTCCCCGTAACTTCATATAGAAAATTTGCTCTTTTTAAAATTTATTTATGATAAGGTGTGTTTCTAAAATAATTAGTCTTAGAGGCTTGTGTCTTTTGAAAGACTTTAGGCTTTCATACACTGTGTAAAATAAATGTATCAGTGCATGCTGATAGGATAATTAGATTTGTAAACTTTTTGACCATTAAAGGGTACATTTGAAAAAAAAAAAATCTAAATGGCAATTGTGGAGCATGTATTTAATAAAAAAAGGGGCCCCTTCCTATTTAGGTCTATGCTATTTACTAATGGTTTTAAAAATAATTATTAAAGAGGCCCCAAAAGATTTCACATTTAAGACCTCTGTTAATAAATCTTTAATTATAAATAAATATATAATTTTATGTACCATTTGAAGGTTTACTCCACTATGAAAGCCTTCTGTTTTGGGCTAGCCTTAATTCTTTGGTGTTCATCCAGAGTGAAAAGTGTTAAGTTCAATGATTGGGAAACTGAGGGCTCATTGACATCTAATGTTCCTGTCAAGAGAAATTTATTAATGAGTAAGTATATTTAAGCATTATGTCTGTAATTAATTATAATTTAACATAAGAATAATGTACCATTATAATGTAATATAAGTACATAAATTATAATTCCACATATATACACATAATATATACATACCACC
>KZ807783.1:170065-180371 GCA_000696205.2 Oncopeltus fasciatus | reverse complement strand
ATATAAAAACTAATAAAATTATTAATATTGTATCTGACAATTTTGTTAAAAATATTTATCAACAATGAATTTGTTGCAATTAATAAATTAACCTAGGACAAGCCAAAATACTAATGATGGAACAGAGGCTCCTACATTACTATAAATTAGTTATTTTACTTTCTCAATATGAGAATACAAAATAACAATAAAGTATTATTTATTATATAAGGTACCTAAATAAACCAAGATGATAACAAAAGTTAAATTTAATATTCAATTAATTATTGTAAAATAATAAATGTAAGTTTATCAAATATAGGAGTTAAAGTTAATATTAAAATATATAGTGTAAATAATAGAAGAAACAAACATAGATTACTTATTGATTTAGGCTCAATATTAGAGCTAATTTTAAGAAATTTAGATAGCTATAATGGTGAAAGATATGATAATCTATTTAAATTTAAAGGTTTCCAATTTTGAAGTAGAGTATATCCTTCTTTTATATTAATGTTATTTAGATTTTTTATGATTTCTATGGCTTTCCTATTTTTTCTGTGGTAGTAATTATTCTCTCTAGCTAGGAGTGTGGCGTTCTCAAGCTGAATCTGTTGGATGGTGTCTAAGAAAAGTTCTGCTAAAGCCTTCATTGCTGTGCATCAATGATTTATGTCGGAAATGTGTTCCTTGAGCCTTGTGTCTATCATTCTGCAAGTTTATCCAATACATGATGTTGCACATAATGTTGCATATCTCTGGGATCCTGTGTCACAGTTTATCCTTAGCTTTGGGAGAACATCGGTCATTTTTTTTTTCTTCAGTAATGTACATTTTTCTGATCTTGAGCTTCCCAAGGATCTGGTCTTCTTTCTGTTGTTCCTCTAACATAGGGACTGGTAATGTGGTCTCTGAATTCCTTTCTATTTTATTTACAGTCACTTTCAGCCCTGAAGAAGCCATTACGTGATGTACAAAAGCTCAGCAAAGAATAACTTTTCTGCGTGTTCAAGCCCGGAAGAAGAATTTATGAATGTTTCTAGAGACCGTGGAAGCCTACATGAACAAATAAAGAAATCCCTGAATATCTTCATTATTTTTTATTTGAAATATTTGCAGAACTATAATAGCTGTGAATTCAACTTATATTATTATTGTTTAATTCATTTTCATTGAAATCACATACAATAAATAATAATAATAATTGTAGCACTAATGAGCCTATATAGTGAACTAGAACAATCAGTGCTATTTTTTAGGTTCAATATGAATTATAAAGTAAAAAAAAAGAAGTGTTGCAAATAATTTTTGTAAAATATTTTTAAACACTACGTATCTTTCATTATTCTTAATTTCCTTTTTTAGATTTTATATATTTCCAAACATTATGAGATATTTCATGAGAGTTCCAGTGTGGGCACTGGTTGTCTTACTAGCCCCAATTTATTTTCACTATAACTTCCCTATTTGTGACATTTATTGATATTTTATCTAGAANCGCTTTCGGGAACCACCGATCTCCTCCAGATTCTCTTGCACTTAAACTGGGAGATTCCTGAGCTCTGATGATGGATCGTAGGAACCGAAAGCTCTCAGCTTGTAATAATAGAATTTTGTGTGAAGTAGGGATTTTTGATATAACCCTTTATTATAATTGAAACTTCGCCCCGATACAAAAAAGAATTATTCAAAAATTAATTATTCTCTCTGTTGATTTGTTGAAGTTTACCTACTTTACTTAAAATCTTCATGATAATAGTATTTTATGACATTGTTTTCAATTAAATTAAAAAAAAAAAAAAATTTTAATTTACAAATCAGCTTTTAATTCTTCAGCTCCCAAGACCCAATCCCTGACTAACATCTCATCATATTTAGTTTTATTTAAAATAAGTTAATAAGAACATTGCTTAGAAAGATTAAAAATGTTTATTACTAATTGTTGAAAAACCTACCTATTAATTTCTTTGTGCCATTTTCTAGCCAATTGTGCTTGCAATATATAAATTCTTTTGTCTTTGAATATCATATTCTTCCATAAGTTTTTCATTCTTTCATTAGAACGTCTTACATTTAAAGAGTGTAGGAAGTTTACAAAAGGATCCCTACTGTATTTTCTGTAATATTTCAAAAACTCAGCTTTTTCTTTGCAAGAAAGGTTCTTTAGTAACCGTCTAATATTGCTTTGTTGTATATAATAAATTTCTGCAATTGGACTTTTCCACCTTACTCTCTTTTTCTTTTTTACCTTTTTCTTCCTTCTTCTTCTTTTTCTTTGTTTCAAACAATTCTTGTGGTTGGGGCAAATCATGACTTTTAAATATTTATTTTAGTTAATTTAGTCTAATGAGTCATATTGTTGATATGGCCTTATTTTATTTAAATTTAAAATTAATCTTAAATGAATATGGTTTATAAATAATACATAATGATCAAAAAACTAATTTCAACTTGTTATACATTACAGGTGGGCTTATCTTCATTATTACTTAATAAGTGAAGAACATATGGTTTTCCATTCATCTTTTTATAGTATAAATGATTGTTTATTCCAATGAAATGACTAATTATAAAATTACTAATTTATAAAAATAATAATTTAGGAAGAATTTGAGTTGAGTATCTATAGATCGGGCTTAAAATTGTTATTTAGTTCTTGAGCTATTAAGATTTTTTTATCATTTTTACTCATCCTCACTTATACTTAAAACTAAAAAATTAAGTTTTTTTGTTTTTCCAATAATGCTTAAAATTACATTTGTTTGTACAATAATTTTATTATTAAAAGACACTGAAAAACAAAAAAGTAAAAATTAATATAAGGACCATTAGTTAGCTCTTTTACTCCTGAGAATTACCTTACCATTGTTAAACATTATTACAGTTTTATAAATAAATAATATAAAAATGCTGCATACTATTACAAAATAAATTGTTTTTTATACGTATAAATAATTTATTAAGTATGCTTTTCTCAATAATTAGTTCCTATTTAGAAATTGGAAAATTACTTTATTCTTATTTTGTTCTGCAAAAATCATTTCCAGGATAATAATTTATCCTTAAGCTTACCCAAGGGGGTTCCATTTGGGTCCAGCCTAGCATAGCAGAATCTAGTGCCACCCAAAGCTAGCTTTTATCCTAGAATAAAAGCTTGCCCAGTACTATGGGTGTTTAGAATAGAGTGACTATCTAGATAGCCTCTAGCTCTATGACTATATGGGGTTTAAAGGGAGGTAAAACAATTTCCTATTGCTTATAAGAATGGAGATACTCAACTGATGAAATTTTTTCCAAGCTTTTGTAAAATTTAATTAAGCAACATTAAGATGGATATAAATTAGGAATAATGACAAATTATATCTTATAAGCTGGAGAAAACAATGAACATAACTTGAAGGACCACTTAACCTTTCCCATTACTGTTCAAGGAAGGAAGAGTGAGGAAGTACTCAGTCATTATAGTTTTATTCATAAATATCTTCTTAAATTAGCATTTATCATAAAAATATTATAGAATATGAATTTAAGATAATTAGATTTTTTACTCATTAGATTCAAAAATGTTTTTTCTTTTGAAATTGAATTCATTCAATAATTTAGAATTAAATGCCTTAGGACAAAATTTATTTCTATACTTAAAAAATGAAGAGGCGCATCCAACACTCAACATTACAGTATTAAATATCTTCCTTAATTTTTTTTTTTTTTTTTTTTGCAAAATTTGATGGGAACAAAATGCTATAAAACTACAGTTTACACCTATTTTGTTATATCATTTATTTTTTTGTAAAGCTAATAATTACAAAGTTATTCTAATTTTAATTTTCAGTCTTTCCCTGAACCTCCCTTCCCCTTGACTGATTTCAGACATTCCGAACTAATCCAATGGTTTGTAAAAAAGAAAGGAATTTAAATACTGAATTTGGTTCCATTATTTTAAAAACTGCAGATGCTAGAGTGGTTAAAGACACACACACACATATATATAGATATACACACATATAATACATAAACAGATGTACATGCTCACATACATATTTTAGAGCTAAAAGTAGGGCTGTGTGTGTGTGTGTGATTACATATACATACACATACACACATTTTAGAGCTAAAAGTGATTCTATCCAAAATTATATACACACACACACATGTATAATACTAATACTAATAGAGTACTAATGTGAATAGCTTGATTTCCTTAGTTAATTACATTTAATCAGGAACAGCTAGAATTTAAAAAAAATTATTGATTTAGAAGTATTGAGTTTTTTTTAGTGAAAAATGAAATATTTCTCCATCTAAATTATTCTGTCATTATATTGAAAAGTTTCAGGTGAATTCCCATTTTTTAAGATTTCAAACTTAGGCACATAATAAAATTACAGAAATGCTTTTTCATTTGAAAACTATCTGGTTGATTTATCAATTATTGATATACAACAAAAAGTAGATTTCAAAACATTTATCATTATAGCAAAAGCCCTAGGTCAATAGATATAACCGGCTTTCATTTATAGATATTTTGAAAATTTAATTTTTAATTTCCCTTCCCCTTAAAATATTTGAATTATATACATACCAAAAAATTCAACATGAATTCATTGATCACATAACTCAAAGAGCAAAGACGTAACATAAATTAAAATTTTGTTAAAATCTGTTTAATCATTTTTAGTTAAACAATTTTTTGTATGTGTGGGTTGTGGATTGAAGTAGTTATGCATATTTCATTTATGCTATTTATCAAACATAATTTTGAATAGAAAAAAAAAAACTTGACAAAGTTGAAAGACTAATTCTTATTTGACCTTTTGACAAACTACTGAATAAATTTACTGAAAGGTTAAACTGGCTTAGTGGGTGGGTTTTAGATTAAGTGAAAATGAGATATTTTTATTATCTTGATTATAATTAGTGCAATGAGAGGAATTTATAAAACACAATAGATGTAAAATATAAATTATTTTTACCTTTATGTCATGATATGATTTCCTAATGGGCTTTTTCCATGTCTTCCATACTGTTAATCCAGGACATAAAATGCTCAAAAATATTTTTTTAGCTAATCTAATTTATTAATTTTGTAAGGAAAAGGTGGAAAATGTTTCGTAGAAAGAACAAATAGTGACAGTTTAATGATAAATAGATTGTGATAACTCTTAGTGCTTCAGTGATAAGTAATATTTGTTATCTTTAATTAAATAATAGATATAAGGGCATAAATAATGGATTATTAACTAGGAGGAAGTATTTGTATTTGATAATAAATTAGTGATATTGTATCTTTAGTTACCATTTTATTCACCCATAGCAATATATTTGAAAATAATGATTTTGTAATTTTTATACTGATTAAGTAGTTCATTTTGAAAGCAAATAAAATGAGAGGGCAGATGCAAGTTTTTTTTGTTGTATTTTTAATCTGGAAATGGGAAGTGGGGTAAGGGACAACTTTTAAGGAAAGAACCTGAAGATTTTTATTTAAATACTTCTTTGGAATTTACCTCTTTTAAATTCACATTTTATCTGATGAACTGTGAAGTGGATTATAAAAATAAATTCTTCAGTCAGATTAAAAAATAGTTTATTATTTAGCAAAGAATTAAATAATGATAAAATCAAATTTTTTTATACATATAATTTTCAGCCCATGTGAGTTATATACTTTGTGTAAGAAGAACCATATGATTAGTTTAGGCATGCATATCTTAATTTGGATGTTAATTCAGATAATAGCCCATTCTTTTAGTGCCTTTGCGTGGACTTACTATGAAAATGTAAGATAATGAATAGTTAAACATGTATCACTATGAAAGTCATAAGTGTCCTACTGAAAGTAACCCTACCATGATGAACTGCCACCTAAACATAGTGTTGTTTGTTGATATCTTTTCAGCAGTGCTCAGATATCTGGTAAAATTTTTTGAGATTTTCTTAGCAGCTGATTTAGATATGTGGTTTTAAGCATCCTTTCCAGTGATGAACTTAATTTGATAGATATTTTAAGCTCTTTGATGATGTGAAATTCAATTCTTTTTTTTAGTAGATCTTTGATTTTTCATTCTACAGATATATGACAACTATTTCAAATTAAATGGCTATTTATAAAGTCATTTGAATTTATAATTATTCTTTCATTAAATACTATTAATCACTTCTGTGACATCACACACAATAGTGATGTATGTTTTCAATTAATTTTAAAGTTTCATAAACAAATCTATTTTTCTTAAATACAAAAAATTTCCAACTGGTAACATTTATCATTTAACAATAATTATATTTTGGAACAAAAGCAATACACAATTAAAAAACCATAAATTACTTAAATTTTCTATACAGTAGAATGTAGATATGAGAAGTTATTAGGTGAAACTATTGTTAAAAACAAAACCAATTTCTTGGTTGTCATTGTATTACTAAACACCATTTATTTGTGTGGTTTAGGAAACAGAAACAACCACTACTTTATTTCGGGGAAGAAAAAAAAATGGCACTACTAAATGGTATCTAGAAATGGATAAACAAGTGAGATAAACATAATTTTGAGGATTCATTAATTAATAAGAGTTTATAAATTAAACTATATTAACATAGTGATTGTAAAGTTCATCAATAACTAATTCAAAATTGCTGTCAAAATAATAGGCAAAGAGAAATAAACTTAGCAGGTTTTTCACCAGTTTCTAATTTTTTATAGAATTTTCACCAAAGCTTTATTGGGTTTGTAAATTTTTTCTGGGAAAAGTTTTGCTTTTTAATCTGACATCATCCAATATCTTTTTCAATAAACTTCAATAATTCTTATTTTAGGAGTAGCAAAACTATCAAGCTACCTTGAAAAGTTTAGTAGATCACATTAGCCAAATTTGGATTATTTAAGAAAACTGATAGTTACAAATTATGTACCAAAAGTACCATAAATTTTTTAGTAACAGCTTGATCCAAAAAAAAATCTATTTTCAGCAAATCTTTCTTAAAAGTAAATATTATAATATAATACATATAAAAAATAACTTTAGGCAACCATACAAAGATTCTCAAGTTTTATAGTATATTATCTATTTATAAAATACAGTAAGGACTAACAATACTATTACTGAACAAAGTGGGGAGGTTCAAAGGGATAAGGCAAGTCATATAATATCCCCATATAATGTAATTTTAATAATTATATAATAAGAGGAAATAATAGAGTGGTTAAGGATAAGCAGCTTAACGGCATAGAAACAGGTCGAAGGGGGTGATTTATGACAGGCTAACAATTTTTCAAAATGTTAAAGCAATGGGAATAAAAAAAAAACAAATTTGTTCTATGTACATAACAAACAAGCAACATTTAAAAGTAACTAACCTACCTCTCCAACAATCAAAGAATAGTGCCATTAAGGCTTGGTCTAAGAATATTATGCCTTTCTTTTTCACTACTTGCTGCCTGTTAACCTTCTTGGGCTCCAAAAATCTAGTTTAACCTGGAAATTAGTTTGAATATTAATACATAATTTTAACACTTCATAATTTCCAGTTTTTCATAGTCAGCCAGTTTCAGTCCCTCATCATGCATGTAGAAGTCTCAAATTTTCTGAAAAATTTCATATTAGAATTTACTATTTTCGTGAGAGTCAAATCCAAGTAGTTAATTTTCATATTTATTTATTTTTCAATGGTGAAATCTTTCATTTTTCTATCATTATTGTAGAATTAGTCATAATTGAGAAGTACACTAATATATCATTTAATTAGATATTTTCTATAATCCAAGATAAGCAACTTGTCTCATAAGTGAATATATTATTTGACTGCAAATTTTATAAAACTATAGGCACTTATATACAGGCTACCCCAAAATTCATAAAAGCAACTCCCAACACTACCAGGTTGATTTAAAGGACATTTTATTTTCTTTATCTACAGTTCTTCTCAAAATTATCTACCACTTTTATAAATGAGAGCATAAATTAAATCTGAAATATCTCTTGAAACATTAAATTTTATTAATGTTTAGCCATACCGAGGGTCTCATGATAAGGTTTGTACAGCTGGTGAGAGAGAAGGTAGGGTGTGTCGTGAGCTTGGAGAACATGCATACAAAGGAGTGTTGATGGAGGGCCCTCCTAGTCCCCATGAATACTTTTTTAAAGAGGCAGAACTTTATACTGGCAGAAGAAAGTTTTCAGAATGCAGAAGACAGACAAAATGGGTATGAATTATTACTTCTTCAAATATCTAAATTCATGATTAGAGGTAGAATGGCATCATATTACCCAAAGGTATCACTGACCTTGCTAAGAGCTTCCTTTGCCTCCTTTTTTTTTTTTTTAATTTGTACTTACACTCATATAGAAAATTAGTAAGTATTTGAGTTTTTAGTGAAATTATAGTTTAGATTCTCCTGAGACCCAATAACATGATGCAAGTAAGCAAAATGTTCTGTATGGATGATCTAAAAATGAACATTTCATACCTTATTCTTTTTATTTTTACAGGTATCAAGTATTTGACCATTTTATTAATCCATTGGTTAAAATCCATTTTAAAAGTTTTATATTTTTTTAGAACAATTCTGGTAGACTATTATAAAAAATACAAACTTCAACACAGTATCCTGTTCACCATTCATTGCTCTTATAATAAACTGTTAAGCACATCAAATTATTATATCTTATTACACACGTCTTACATTTATAATTTAAACCAAAAACAAAATTAAATTAACAAACTACCAGGACGTTCTCTCCACTACTTGTCATTATGTACCTTCTTTGGCTCCGAAAAATCAAGTTTAATCTGGAAATTATTTTGAATGTTGACATATAATATTCAACTATTATATTACTTATATAAGTATCACATGAGTGCTAATATAACTATTATAAAATAATTATATTATAGCTTTAGAATATAAAAGACATCTGAGAAATATCTTGCTAAAATTTAGCATTAAGTACTTGAGATTACATAATAAACCATTTTGCTGTACTTCAAATGCTTAAGCAACATGTACCAGGACAGTATTTTTTTTTCTCAAGAAAAGAGGAAATGAAATCAACAACACGAAACACTAGTTGAAAAGTAGGATGCTAGGAATGGAAGCCAAACTGATGGTTAGGAAGGATATTTAGGGAATTTATGGTAGGCATAATTTGTTTTTAAAAGTATTTTCTCAAAAACTTTCGATATAAGGGAAAGAGGCTGTTGGGCAGTAGGATGATTCATTATAAGCGGGTTTGGGAACAGGATGATTTCAGAAAATTTCTAGAAGAGTTGAAAGTGTGTTAGCTTGAAGGCTACAATAATAGAGGTAGGTCAGAATTAGGCTTCTTTTTTGGGGAGATTAGCTCACTAAGTCATAGCTGATTGCTTTGTACTAAGGCAATAATAATATTCTTTACTTCAGAAGATATATATATAAGTATATGAAGACCCTTAACAGGCAAGGACATAGATAATGCAAGGTCCAATAACTCCTCATCCTCTGTGCTGTATGACAAATTATCAGAATCTGGATGAGGAGTGCATGTATGCTTGAGGTACTGAGCAAAAATTTGGCCCTTGTCGTAGTCGGAAGAGGCCCAAGACTTGGCGGAAGGTTGCTGAAGGCAGATGATGTTTCAGAATTCTGCTTAAGGGGTTAAGAAGAAAGCAGCAGGAATCTTTGGCTGAGTGATAATTCCATCTCCATCTGCTGCTGTCTTCTCAATTCCGTGGCTGTAGTTGAATAAATAAGTCATAAAAAACTGTTGCTTTATTACATTCATCATTGTTTCTTAAAATTATCCCACTCTGCTTTTCAAAGAAAGTCAGCTCTTTCTACTAATTTTATTCACTCTAAAATTGTTGAAAGAGGCAAATAGAAGCTGTGAATAGATTAATATTTAGACTTTTAATGGAATTAATAATTAACTTTTGAAATTACTTCACATTTTATTTTTTTCATTGACTTAAATAAAAATAGTAATGTTTACAGGTAGCTGAAGATAATTGAAACATCTTTAGAAAGCCAAAACTCTTTGAAAAATAATAAATTAAATGTTATTTATGGAATAAGGTGAGTAGTTAGATACAAATGTTTGAAAGATAACGCATATAAATAAAAATTCTTTAGAAAGCAGTTTTTGCTCAATTTACATTCTCACAATTAAGAAAAAAAAATTCCACTTAAAAATGTTCTCTACATTTTATAAATTTACTTATTGCTTGGAAAAATATGAAACTAATCAAAATATAAGAAAAGTGTATCTATTAATAACCTAAGGAAATGTCCCATTTCTTACATGCCTGATAGTCAAACCCTTTCTACTGTTCTGGAATAGAAAATAAAAAA
>KZ807783.1:133762-170049 GCA_000696205.2 Oncopeltus fasciatus | reverse complement strand
TCTATTATATTAATATAATAATTAATTTTGTCTAAGCAGTCTCACAGCTGAGACATTCATCTACACAAATTACAAACACATCAAGAACTTTAATGCTTCAAACCATGGCTACTTGTAGGGTAGCCAAGCCTGCAAACCAGCTAAGCCTTTATGCTTTCCAGCAGTATAATAAGTGGCATGTTTTGTCAGAGACATATTATACTTGAGGATTAAGTAAAAAACGCAACACTGCACACAACAAAATTGAAACTTAATATGATTAATATTTGAAACTTAACTAAAACTTTAATTTAGGCCTGATTTATATTAAATATATGCTATTTAGATTTATGTAGAGTTAAATCCCATCTCTTGAAAGCTCAATTTTTCTGTGTTATTCATAAAATATTTATTTAGTCTCAAAACAGACCAATTCTTGGTGTCTAGGTGGACAAGATACCACACCACTCTAAAGCATTTTCCGAAAGGATAAACACTCCACAGATTGCAAAGTCTTTAATCGCCTTTCTCGAAACCCTCTGGATTACTACTTGCAGAATCAAAAGCCGTGAACCTTCTATTCCTTGGTGCCGAGATGGTTTAGGAACCCACGGAGTAGGTGTACTTAGCAATCCTCCTCCTCCTCCTTAGCATCCACTTGGCCCTTGCCATCAATTGAGTTCTTGTTTTTTAGTATGTTCGCCCCATGTGTGTTGAGCGTCAAGATGGAACTCTAGGACACGAATGAAAATTTAAAGTGGCAAAGGAGTCTTGTTTATTTAAAAGTTTTAGGAAAGTTTTTTCCCCCGTAATTGGAAATTAGGATTGGAGTTTCTTTTCATAAGTCTGTATAGGAGTCCTTATTCCTATACAGTCTTATGAAAAGAAACTCCAATCTTATGATAGAAAACAAACTGACACTCTACAAGACCTTATTACTACGAATCTAGACATATGGTGTGGAAATCTGGAGTGCCACTAAGCCTCCAAACATACAAATATCCAGTAGTCCTTTCAATCCAAAACCCTCAGAATAATTGCTAAAGCTCCCTACTACAAATTTAATTCTTCCCTTCATCATAATTTTAATGTCCCTTTCATTGAAGATCTCAACTCATTATTATTCCTCCTGTTTCATACTTTTCCACGGTCAACTGCCATATCCTAATCCATAAGCATAGACCTTGTCCTCCAACTCCAAGCCTAACAACCCTCCCCGTTGACTCAAACAAAGATGGCCTCATGACCTCCTGAGAACAGTTTGTAATTAATTTGAGAGTGGTGTCATTGCATAACCAATTTTTTAGATTTTAGATCTAAACCAATAGTTTAGATAACTATTGATTATTGGTTATCTTTTCTCCTCATGTAATTGTCATCTAATTCTCCTCATGTTATTTTTTAAAATTTAATTTGTTCTTCATTGCAATTAAATTACAATTTATTTGTCTTAATAGAATATAATAAAAAGTTTAAATAAAAATAAATTGAGGGCTGTGTGGATAGGCTTTGATACATTATCAACATTATCATATTAAAATAATAATTAAAAAAAAAATTGAGTAATGCTTAAAACATCAAATAAAAAGTATACCACAGCTTTTCATAGGCAAAAAAAGGGGAACTTTTGTTCAATCATTTACCTTAAAGTTGTAGTTTTAGGTTCTTGTAATAATTAATGTGTTAATAGAATGGAAGACACTCTTCAGCACTGAAGAACAAATATATTTAAATAGCCTAAGTGGCTATTTAGTTATTAAAAAACCCTTTTTGGCCAAAAGTTCAATTTGTACAATAAAAATTAACATGAAATGTGACAATACTTTAAAAATGAATCGTAGAAATTTAAATTTATTATACCTGTGTTATAAATAATTGAGATATAAGTTATAAGAAAAGTTATGCAATAAACCAGAAAAAAAATGAAGAGTTGAGGTAAAATCCTCAAAATTCAGAGCTATCTGAATAGACAAGACACATCTGTGTTGAAGAATAACTGGAGGTCGTTAAAATAAATTTAAACCATTTTCATTTCCAAATAAATCATATATTTTGTGGAGTAATCTGATTGTATAGATTTCTTGTTACAGTATTATACAGGACATCACACATCCCAAATAAACAGTGAATAAATATAACAACTTACTAATAAATTAGCTCTAAAATTTCATTTCATTGGTGTTTTGATATTTAAAACTCAACCTAATAAAAAATTACAAGTAAAGTTATTTAAATACATAATATATGCAGGATTGTAACTAAAAAAAAGATGGTTGATCTTGGATCAATATATTGATACATTTTATACTCGAGAAATGCTATACATATACATATATAATTAATACAAAAATAAAATTTTTACAAATAAAAATATATCTAATTGTACATGTTGATATAATATTACTTATTTATACACATATGATAAAAAAATTTTAATTACATACTTACACAAACCGATTTAAAGCAAAAACATAAATAGAAATATAAAAACAATCCAATACATTAATGAATAAAATAAACACTTAAGTATTAATTATTTGATTGCAGAGGGGTTTTATTAGTTCTAGGAGATTTGAAACTTTTTCGAATATCAGGACTTGAAATAAGTGGAGTTTTTGGGAGAGGAGGAGCAGGACCATAACTTTTGAGCTTTTCTATCCGTTTAGCAATACTTGGAGAAATACCAAGGGAGTCTCTCATCCTGATGGGAGTACCTATAATACTTCTCTCTTTCAGAAGAGACTGCAATGCTTCTTTCCTGGATTCAACGAAGCTTCTAAGGTCCTAAAAAATAGAATTAACAAAAACAAAAAGAGGGTATTAAAAAAATACTGCTTTACGCTTAAGCAGTAATATACAATCAACTTATGATATAATTTCATTGTTTAAAAATTTATTTTTCTCTAAAAGTATTTCTAAAATATCATATGCAACAAAAACTAATGTAAATAACAAGTGAGAAACTGGCAAAGAGTAAATGGCTTCTTATTTATATAGAGAAAAAGTTCAGAACACGAGAGGACTCGAACTCTTGTTTTCTGCTATGTTATTCGCAGGTATGTGAACCAGGAAGCTAAGAGACTTCAAGGGAGAAGTTTCTGACATGGAGGGATTAGGGTCCACATAGTGCAGAGGTCAGCAGGTCTTGCTAGTAATCAGAAAACATAGATTCGAGTTGCACTGTTTCCTGAAATTTTTTTTTCCCTTAAAAAATAATAATTATAATTATTTTACAGATCTCAATTATTATTAAATGGCTTCTTCACAATAGAAGACAAAAGAGAACATTAAGGCCATGACGAAATATAGACTGATTGTTCAATAAAAAGTTAGAAAGTATTTCAGAAAAAAAATCTTGAATGAAAAATTTAACAAGCTTTTTATTCTTTAACGATAATGTTTTGGTTTGTTATTTTTTAATTTATTATTTTCAAATAGAGAACATGATAAATGTAATTTATTTCTCATTAGTATTTTTTAAAATTTGATTTCATACCCCATATAATTAGAATACTATTTCAATAATATCTCAACTCTAGAACCTGCATTTTAGTTTGTTTTAACCATGAAAATGGCGTGCATTGCAAGCTGAGACAACATGAGTAAATAAATTCTTGTAAAATTTTCTGAAAACCATGGCTGTTAAATACAAGATTACCATTACTTTTAAGTTTTAAGGCCACCACTGGATCAATCAAACCACTCTACATCCATTTGTCTATTATTTACAAAATTGATAAGTTTTAGTATTACTTGCAATCATTTAGAGCATAATACTTCTGTAGTATATGCTTTTCAGGAGGTTTTAATTGAATATGTGAAAAACAAATACAAAGAAACTTTTCTAAGAAAAATTTTCAGAGGGTTGCTTATGCTTAGTAACAAAAAATTTTTCACATCAAAGATAGGTTTTAAAAATAAATATGAGAAATGCCAAGCTTCAATAGTTTACCTTGGTAGTCCAAAAATGGTGTAATAAAATTTTACTGAGCTTAAGAATATTAAAAATCTACAGTAGGAGTTGATTGAAAATTCTAAAGTGAACCAGCCCTGAGATGTTAAAATGGAAAATATGCCTCCTCCTCCTTAGCATCCACTTGGCCCTTGCCATCAATTGAGTTCTTGTTTTTTATCAGGAACAGCTAGAATTTAAAAAAAATTATTGANTCTTACTTATTTGAATATTTATGCTTGTAACTATAAATTGTAATATAATAATTATATTATGTATAATATAAGGTCAGGAATGCCGGAGTCTTCCAACTTGCTGATGGATTTTCATCCAAAGGCCAGAGATGGGAGCAAAAAGAAGCGATGATAGGGAGTCTTTGAACATAGCCCCCACCTAGATCTTGAGAAACGGATCTAATGACTGGGAATAACAGATGCAGAGTTCAGGAGATGGTCCCTGTGAAGTGAACTTCTGTAAGAATATTAAAGGAAAGAAACAAAAGTGTAATTAGATTATGGAGAATACACACACACACATATATATATATGTGTGTGTGTGTGTGTGGGGGAGGGTATACATTGATAAATAAATGTCTATATGCTAGATAAATTTAGGTGTATAATAAATATACTAGCCTCTTTTAAAAAATAATCCTTCAAATAAGTAATTTCTTGTGATATGTGGTCTTGAATTGTTTGTGATGAAAAATATGTTAGTTCATTGACAAAAGTTGATGGAACAACATATGATCCAGAACCTTGTCGCCAGTTAAGGTTGATTGCAGCAACAATAGAACCTTCTTTGACAAGTTCTTCACATCCAAATGCCTAGGAATTCAAGGAATAGTGAAAGTATAATAATAATAAAATACAAGTACTAAAAAAAAAAAAGTGAATAAATTGTACGTATATTGCATAATGAATTATGGTTAGTTAGAAAGGATTAGTTATCACCTAATGTTTAGCATAAAAATTACTATTAGTAAGATTCTCTTACAAACTTCAGATAAACAGAAAAAAATACTTTATGACATACCATATATACACATCACAATTTTTAAATTACAGAAAAAATGTTATACTGGTGAGAATGAGCTCCAATACATTTCTCATAAACTCAATCAATTTTTCAATAAATTCATTTAATAAAATTCGTAGGACTGCAAAATTTTTAGAAAATATTCTTAATATTGAAGATGTTTAATAAGAAACAAGCAATGTTAAGAGTCTCCTTCACCTTTCTCCAGCAGGGCTAATGCCATATTGAGCAATATTATCTTTTCTCTTCATATTATAGAGATATATAATCCAAATAAAGGTAGCTTGATTAGAAGGAGCAAAAAACTTTTCGGTAAAAGAAACAGTCAATTATATTAAAATGATTTAACAAATATATGAATGATAAAAAATAAAAATGCATTATATTTATATAAATATATAAATTTGTTCATTATGTCAGAAAATAGTAATGAAAATGAAAAAAAAAAAAAAAATGCTCAAGTATAAGAATATTACCTTAAGGGAAGTCCAAAATGTTATCATGAGAAAATTATTCTTAAGATCAGAAAGGTAGACATTAGTAACACCCCAGGGTTTCTCAGGCTCCTTGATATATATTACTACTCCAACAACATCCAATTCACCAAAAAGTGGAAAATGAGTCTGAGTAGACAGTTCTGAAATGTCAGTCAGCCTTCGCTGAAATCTGTGAAGTTCCTTTGGAGAACTCCACTCCTTCTCCTTGTAACGAGACAGCTTTGTAGAGGTAAGTTGAAGAACTTTGTTCCTAAAATGGTTAGTTGAATATTTATTATTATTATAGTTAAAATATAAAAATTAAAGATTGGATGTTAAAATATTAAAGCATTAAAAAATATTTATTTGGTTGTGGTTTATTATCCCACGTAAATTTTAAACAATTAATGAGAGGGAATAGAATAAAAAAATCTATCTGTCCCAGCCAGGACTCAAAACTGGATCTCCTGCTATCCGGACCGATATGTTATTGTGGTGGGAATTTAATAAGATATCTAGCTCTTCCGGGTGGTGTAATGGTTTAGAATACCTTGTGTAATGGAAAAATTCCGGCCAGGCAAGCAGGAGATCCAGGTTGAGTCCTGGCTGGGACAGATATATTTTTTTATTCTATTCCCTCTCATTAATTGTTATTATTTAACATTTTTAATGCATGACATTTTCATTAAAAAAAAAAAAAACTATTAAAGGAAGATGCTTAAGAATGAAACTATAAGCGATTCACTTTATTTTAAAATAAATTAACTAAATTCTGAATTTGGGGTTTCAAACAAACTTTTTCATCAATTAACATGTAGTAGATAAATGAATATGTTCATTATCATTGAATTACAAAAATCAACCATTGGGCATCGTAAGAGTCATAAAATGTAATTTTATGATATTTATAATTCATAAATTTTATGAAAAAAATACATTGAGGAAAATTTTAAAGAATGCAATTTACAGGGTCAAATACCCGATCCCCTTTCCGAACTCGATCTGTCTATAGCCAACCTTAGCTACCTTAGTTTTTATNCTGGCTGGGACAAATAGATTTTTTTATTCTATTCCCTCTCATTAATTGTTTAAAATTTTTGTAGCATAATAAACTACAACCAAATAAATATTTATAAAGAAATATTAAAAAAGTAAATGACGAGAGTCGACAAATAGCTTGACAATGTCAGCTCCTTCGAGTTTAAGATGATGTATTCGTCTTTCTCGTGGGTTAGGCTCTCGCTATTGTGGTGGGAATTTAATAAGATATCTAGCGCGTCCCGGTGATGTAATGGTTTAGCATACCGGCCCAGATAGGAGGAGATCCAGGTTCGAGTCCTGGCTGGGACAGATAGATTTTTTTATTCTATTCCTTCTCAATAATTGTTTAAAGCATTAAAGAAGTTTCATACACAGAATTATCATTTCAAACACTTTTTTTTTACTAAAATAAAAGATAAAACAGAGGCTATTAATGATACATAAATTCTTCAGTGTTCTAGAAAGGTTTAAACATAAATTGAAATACATACATTTTCAAGAGCAAAAAGAAGAATAGAATGTAAAATATGTTAAAAGGACTAAATGAAAAAATAAAAGAAGTTAAGCGAACTACACTATTTACTTAAATTGTATTTTAAAGATAATTAAAGAAGGAAAAGTAAGGATAAAAAAAGAAAGAAAGTTAAACATCAATATTAGGATTTAAATCCTAAAAGATAGGACCTTCTGCTATTCTTTCAGTTGGTGTCCTGATATAATCCTCCTCAAAGATGCTTTTTTCATTTTCATATCTTCAGCATGTATTGAATATATGCAAGATGTCTTCAATTTCATTGAATGAAAGACAGTGGAGAATGAACTATTTTGATCTTGTGGAGGGAAGATTTAGAGTGTTTAAGTCTGCTTTGTAGTCTTGATAGAAGCAAAACCTCAGGTCAGGAAAGTTTGTCCTAGTGTGATATGAATCACAGCCAGGAGCATAATTTTCTTTAGAGGCCCTATTAAGTTGAGAATGTAGTGTGTCAGATGGTCAATTGACGCCAACTAGATGAGGGACCTGCGAGGACCAGTCTGTCGAGACAGTGGGAGGGGGTGGCGACAGAAGGGTATAGCTGAGCCTCCAGCTGTTTTTAGCCTCTCCATCTCTGGTCACCTGACTGAGAGGCAACTCAGAGACAAATGATGAGCACCGATGTTTAACCCCACTAAGGCCTAGCCTTATACTAGTATAAGATAATTAATTGGACAGTTGTACTTTCTAAAAACATTTAGTAAAATAATTATTTTAATGCAAGTGAAAATTAAAATAAACACAAACTTAGGAAACTGAAAATACAGAATAATTTATGAATACCAAATGAACAATGTACTTCTAAAATTAATTAGTAGCCATAAATAATTCATAACATATAAGAGAAGTTATAAAATAAATTATAGTATTCTATTATCTGTCTTCATTGGTTTCTGCAAACCATCTTCCCAATGAAACCAATGAAGACGGATAACAGAAGGTATGATAGTTCTATATTCATTGGTGATGGAAATAACCTTTTAGATTATTTACCTATAAAATAAATGTTAGCCAAGAGAAAAATATATGAGAATAAGAGGAACAAGAAAACAGGAAGCTTATATGAAAAATCTATTTTAACTAATCACTTTTTATTTCTTAGCTAAGAAAGCAATTAGATAGGAAGATCATATGAATGAAAGAACTTGAGGGAGAATACTTAAAAAAATAAATTAGGAATTAATGAATCAGCTATTTTAACAGGCGAGATGAACGGAAATACAATTATAGAGTTTAATGTAAAATAACACATAAAAAAAGTGAGGAGAGTCAAGTGACAAAGAACTAAAAAAAAAACTTGGAAAAAGAACTGTTAACTACTTAGTTACCAAAAACTCAAGCTATTTTTTCATAAATTTGATAAGATGAATATGTTTCATTAATGCTAAACAGAGCCACTTAATATAAAATTCATGGGAAAAATTGTATTTATACATGTTCACGTAGGCTTCGTCGGTCGTCAGATGTATTTACCATTTCATCTTCCGGGTTGGACCGAGTCAAATTGTTCTTATTTGCCGAGCTTTCGCACATCATGTGATGGCTTCTTCAGGGCTGAAAAGAGAATNAATTCTCTTTTCAGCCCTGAAGAAGCCATCACATGATGTGCGAAAGCTCGGCAAATAAGAACAATTTGACTCGGTCCAACCCGGAAGATGAAATGGTAAATGTATTTATACATTTATCAAAATGTATAAAATAGGTTTTAAAGTTTTCAATCTATGGTTAATAAAAAATCAGCTCAAATAAGAAATTTTCTAAAAGGCAGAAATGGGTGGATTAGGAATAATATAAGACTATTCATTAGTTCAAATTTGAAGGAATATATAATTTCTAATATTAAACTTAGAGAACTATTTTACCTCATTCCAGTGACACTCAAGTTATAGAAGTCTAAAAAACGATTCTCACTCAGAAGTCTACAAAGTTCTTCATCGGGTCTCCATATAGACAACAAAGCTGAATATTCAGAAACAGGGTCACATAGTCTTATCTAAGTATGAAAAAAAAATTAAACACAATGATAAAATTAAAATTGAAGAATAATATTTAACAAAGCTTTGGGTGATACTGAAGCTGGTTTATAGGCAGCCATTACCCTCTTTATTTAAATTCTCACTTCCTATCTGAACAAGTAAGATATATCTAGGATATAATATTTCACCTTTAAAAGAGCAGTAACTTGCCGAGGAGGAGCAAGTTCTTTCATCTTCTCTTTTAGAGTTGTTTTAACTTCCTCTTGAATTTTTGAAGTGACTTCTTCATGGTATTTTTTAATTAATTGTAACTGGTCATTACTCAGAGATGCCTAAAGTTAGAAATATTAATTGAAAAGACAAATTTAAAAGAAATTTTAATTTGTATTATTTCAATACATAAAATTAAGTAGTTAATATAATTTCATGACTTACATAAATATCTGGTTCTTGTGAAACCATACTATAAAGAATGATTGGATTCAAGATTTGTTTCACATTTCTCAAACATATTTTGTTCATTGGTGGTTTCTTATATTTATTTTCAACCTGTAATACAAGGATAATTATAGACAATAAATTACAACTTGATAGAATTACTTAATATCTTTAAAATAGACTTGCAGTATAAGAAAAAAAAAATCATAATTATCATATTATTATTTGAAGATTCAATCCACCTGGAATTGTAATACCAGTGTATCTCCTCTCCCCTCTTTCATTAAACAATTCTGTCAAACTGATAACATTTTTTCACTGTTCAGTTTCATTTTTCTCTTGAGACTTAAATTTATGTATACAAAAAAAAAAAAAAAAAAGATGACCTTCTTGAACTTTATTTGTAATAATTTCTGTACATTAAGTAAATGCCACACCTGTAAGGACTAGGACTTATAGCTACGCATACACATTACCTTGACGAGTCACGTCACAACGCACCACAGTGCACTGTCAGAAGTTCCGGCCCTCTCTACCTGTAAGGACTACATAGTGAAATGTGACATCAAGTGTTGTCTCTAATCAGGGATAAGTAGACATACTAGAATTTTTGAAGTGATAATGTTGCTTATAAAACGATGCCAATTAAAAACATTTGAAAGCAAGTCAACAGCGATTATGATGATTTAAAGCAGGAGGTTAAGAATAAACCAAATAATAATGCTCAGTGGTTGTAGCTCCATTCACCTTCTAGGTTCGATGAGGAAGACTAGCTGTAGTTCAATAAAAATAAGTCTCTTTAAATTTCCTATGAAACAGAGATGACTTAAAATTTTAAAATTAGGCAGAGTTTTATAAGAAAGTTATATTCATTATAACAAATGTGGGATTTTGTATCCATCTGTAAATTTTTTACTAAGTTCTCAGAAATTTTAAAGTAAAAAAACTAAAATTTGAACCTTTTTTAAATATTATAAAAGGGTCTATGATGGGAAGTCTATCTTCAAATATAAGTTCATACTAGAAGGAAATGTCAGTCCCTGATATAAAATGAGCAGAGAGTGAATTAATCTGTAGGTTTGTGTAAATGACACTAAACTATGCTGAACAGGACTCACAGAGCAAGTTGGCTGAAACATGGGACTCTCAGTTCAAGCTAGCAAAGCTACCATGGGCCTACTGACATCAGTTTTAACTTTAATCTCATAGTAAAACAACGAGAAATTGGGAACCATGGTTCATTCCAGACCCAGGAGGGGCAATCCTTATAGTGGAATTCATTTGGGAAGAAATGGTTTGGTTGAGAAAGGAGAAAAGGGACAGCCATACCAGCTACATCAGCAGGAACAAGAGCCCAACAAATCATCAGTTAAACTGGCTCATATACATGTAAACATCTTTTATTTTATATATTTATCTGTATGAGCTCTAGTGTTTGAAATTTTCATAATAACAAAACAAAAATTGCTAATAAAATAAAAATTTAGGTTTCTTTTTGTAAACCTTCAGACGAGATCTTTAATGGCTGAATTCAATGGGAGTGGGATGGAGGGGGGGGGGGATTGAGGGAGATCATAATTTAAAACCTGAATATCTTTTTCAAATTATTGTTATGAAAAAAATGTTTAGAGCAAAATAGGTGTAAAATGTATAACATTAAAAAGAAAATGTAAAATGGATAACATTTAAAAAAAAAACACATATTAAGAAAGTTGTTATTTAAGAATATAATTTTGAGTGTTGGACAGGACCATAAATAAACTAAATTTGGAGTTAAAGTTTTTTGTTTTAAACCTTTTAATAATTAATTTATGGTTGAAATCAAATTAGGGGAAAGGGGAGTTTAGAGGGAGAATTTGTAATCATAATATCTTTGTTGTCATTTGAGTTACAAATTTTTTTACAAACAATAAGAAAAAAAGTAATTTTTTTAACATTAATGTTATATGACTTATATAAAAAAAAATGCTTATAAGTAGGAAAATTATGAATATAGCTGCAAGGGGTAAGTACATTCCCTACTCTTTCTAGCTAATCTAGAGAAAACTTTAGCACTAAACTTTTATGCTCATTCTTTTCACGGAAGTATAAATTAAATTTCCCCATTTAATCGTATTTATATACATTTTTAATACGACATGGGAAGTCTGTTTCGATTTGCCCTCCCTTGAGTTCTGACACTTCCTCCTATTTCTCTTCATTTAATTCTTTTTTCTTTCTGCACAAAATTTATTTTTCTGCACTCGTAAACTTTTACACTGATCTGAGACTTTGATGTAACTGAACTTATTCTTCGTCAGTTATTGTTTTTTTTTTCCTTACCAAGCTACCATTTAAGCTCATAGTGGAAGGGTAGGTCACAAGTTGAGGTAGCCACTCTTTTCTAAACACCTGTGGCACTGGGTAATCTTTTATTTCTCAATAAATGATTGCCCAGGGCGGGACTAAAACCTGTAGCATCAGATTTAGGAGTCTTGAATGGATCCTCTCAGATAAGCTAATACCCCTATTGTTATTTTATTTAACTATTTAAATAATCTCAATCAAGTTAACTTTTTAATGCAATATTGAATTTATCTTTTACTTTTCTTAACTTGTATTTCATACATTCCTTCTTTCTATTTATAACTGTCATTATGAGAAGTATCTTCGTCACATAAATGAACAGTTCTTTCCTGTTAAATATGACAAAGTCGTAATGAACTTTACAGATAGTAATTCATTTAAAATCATAACAATTTTAAAATCCTTTTAAAATATTTACTTAACTCCTTCATTCGATTTTAGCCTTGAAATCTTTCTTCACATTAATAATAATTTTCAATTCTTGTAAAATAATTCTATAAAAATATTTTAAAAGAATTTTAATTCTAATTCCCCATCTCCTTTGATATTTTATTTTTTAATACCCATGAGGCTAACAATATTTTATTTTTTATAAAATGCCTGCCTAGAGCATAACATGAATTTGCAATACAAGGCATGAGAGAGTTAAACGAACGCCTTTGGCTTATCACACTTAACTTTTATATTGTTCTTTTCAATCTACCTTATATATATTTTTCAATAAAAGAAAAATATAAAAGGTTAAGAGAGATGCCTGACTTGATCTCTTAATCATAGACTTAGATAAAAATCGTCCATCTACATGATAGAAGGTCAGTTAATGATAGGAAGTCTCCTATAGGGACTTCATATTTTTAACAGATTTGATGATGACTCTTACAACATAACTATCCCTCCTTCTTCACCAAAAAATATATCAAATCAATTCGTTAAATCCTATCATAGATGAACTGGAAGCTATGGATAGAGAACTCAAATACTTCTCTTCCTTAATATATGACATGGTAGAGGTCCTTAATTTCATTCTCCTCCTTCAGGAATATGATCCCTTAAAAACCTTAACCACTCATTGTTTCCAATAACGGTTGAATTCAGAGATTTCGGAAAGCTTGGCAGCAGCATTCAGGCACCTTTGGTAAATGGAGAATCCTGATTGAAATATAATTTTTAAAGACTTGCTTAATATACTTAAGCTGTAATTTAAGAGTTTAGATCTTAATTTATCCATCATGGCATCATGAAGTCGAAATGAGAAATCAACCAAAAATGAAAACTTACCAAACTACATATCTCCCTACAATTAATTTGAAATTTTGTTTCTTACTTACCCTCTGACTGCTAGTAACATTCCTCTACAGTTATCTTTCTCTTTCCTTTTTAATCCCAATAAAAATTTCCTTTACCCATGATACTGACAAAAGCATATTGTGATCGTTGTAATAACATCCATGTTATCAATATCTGAACCAGCTGAAGGGGTCTAAGGCATACATACAAAACTATCAAATACTATCCTATATACATCCTTCAAAACACCTATAAATTCTTACTTCAGAACTATTTATTGGTTTGCCACTTCTTGGAAAAACAGTGGTTAAACCCCGGAACAAGGTTTCAAATTTTTTTTTTTTTTTAATTTCCATCCCATATTACTTATTTTTATTCTATGCCAGCCAATTGAAAGGACGATGCTTCAGTTGTCATGTTTAGAATATTTCAAGCTCTTTAATGCACACCAATCAGAGTTCTGACAAGGCTTTTCAGCTAAATCTGCCATAGGCAAAATTACCTTAATATAGACTTCTAGATTTATCTGAAGCCTTTAATACCATTGATAATCCCCTCCTTTATTTCTAAATTACATAAATTAGTGTGCTCAAAATTACCGTCTAAGTGACAAGTACTGTTATTGGGCATTCAAGATTTGTATTTAACATTTAAGACTGTCACAATAGTAGCAAGTAATTGAATTTCAATAAAAATAAATCAAGGAGGACCACAGAGGAAGCAATAAGCCTATCCCTCCACCTAGTTAAGTTAAGGTTGAAATATCCTATTTCATTTAGTAAGTCATATTTGAATTAAACTTTCTTTAATCAAAAGTTTTTGTAAGGCTGACTGAGTGGCAGACGATGAGAATTTTTAAATTTTTAACATTTTATATCTTCAATGATTCAGTCAAAGCCCTTTTAACAGAATTTAGTCAGTTTTTCCATTCTTGTACAGCTGTAATATAAGCACAAATAATAAGATCAAAATTCTTATAATAAGATTACCTCCAACAATATTTTTTCAAAGAGCTCTTCTGATTTTGAATTTTGTTCTCTTTCATAAACAGCTGCAAACTGGCTTTCGGCTTGCACATTTCTTGTAACTGAAATGTTTTGAATAAATATTAAATTAAAATAAAATTTTAAAGTATTAATTAAGAAAAATCATATCGATAAAAAGTTTCCTTCAAAATAGGTGTTACAAAAAAATTGAGAAATGTGCTAGGGTGGAAGTTATTCCATTCTAGGATTAAAACAGAAAACCAACTTCACTTTAGAATTTATATTAATGTTTAACAAAAGCTGAGTGCTTTTGAGAAATCCTCAGAACCTTGAAAAATTCTATTTTAGGAAATAGCTCATTTCTTTTTTTTAATATAAATTCTAGAGAGAAGTTGGTTCTCTATGTTCATCCTTATGCAGCAAAATGTTTAATTAAAAAAACAACAACATAATCTTGTATTAATAATTATTATTTCAACAGCTAGGCAATCAACAGTTCTAAAAAAGAATGATTCTATAAGTTTCTAGATTCTGTAGAGAAAAAATTTATGTCCAACTACACTCATTATTGATTGGGAGTATCTGAATATTTGCACAGAAATAATTTTTTATTAGTTTATTTTCAGCCTGAACTAGTACTTGCACATGTATGTTAAATTAATTTTTCAAAATGTTTTAAGTGTATTGATCATTANCCTCCATGTACTTTTATTCTGTACTGGTCATTAGCAAACTTTTGATACATCAAGGCATGCTAAGTCAATGTGATGAAAAACAAGGGAAGAAATCAAAAGGGATGGATCAGAATACAGATAAATTTTAATAATATGGATTTAAATGAAATTTTACAGAAATCAATGCATTATAAACTGTTAAATAAAGAGTGAGAGTTTATAAAGTGTCTCAGAATAAAATATTCTCTTACAAATATTACACATAGAATAAGAGCAACATTTAATTTAAATACCAAATGACACAGATCCATGGCATAGAGAACACTCCAGCTTTCCATTAAATATTATATAAATGGTGAAAATTAATATGAAACAACTACTCTATAATCTGAAACAATTAATAAAATAGGGAAGTCTTAACTAACCTCCAGTGGATCACAGCCATCTCCACAATTTAACAATTCAGCACCTTGCACAATTAATTTAGTTCCAACTTTTATTTTGTTTTTCTTAATTAAAGAAACCATAGCAGAATCTATAGTTGACCATATACTATACCAACCATCCGTTAACTCGAGCTCTAGAATATATATATATATATATATATATTACTTTGTATCTGATTCTGAACTTGCACTACTAAAATAATATTAAATAAAGTCATTAAGGGTTTCTATGTTAGTTTTCTTCTAGCACAGTGATAATTTTTAAATATTTGAATATTCGTAAAGTAAAATTAGATATAATGGTTCTCTTTTCTTTTCTTTTTTTTCCAAATTTCAATAGCCATCGAATAAGTCTTCCATTCTCTTACGTGAAATTTCTAATACTAGAAGTTTAACTTTAAAAAAAGAATAATCAATTATAATATAGCTCTTAATACCAGACTTTCCATCAGCATCTTTAGATATAAATAACATTGGGTAGACACGAGAGATAACAGCTGAAGTCAAACCAACAGAACCACCCTCAGGCAAAACGGTGTCTAGTCTCACGCGCAATGGCCCACAACACTTTGTGAAACCCATTTTAGTGTACCACTTTGTTCGCCTTACACTGTTGGTGTTTAACTTTAGTCTTACAGATTCCTTCATCTGAAATAAAAATTCAAAATATTACATAAATTTAATCAATGAAAAAGGATTTATATTAAGATAAATGGAGAAAGTAAAAAGTTTTAAAAAGAATAACAATCACAAATCCACACAAACAGTATAAAATTATTGAAGACTTCAATACCGAATCAAGAGCCTAAAGTATTATTCTATGGGTGACTCAAGGAGGGGGTGAAAAAAAAAAAAAAGAAGCTCATTTTCTTTAAAAAGAAAGGTTTAAGTAGTCCTGAATATTGAACCCCTTCAAAACTTAATAATTTAAATATCAGGATATACATATTATGAGGGCATCTAAACTATCTTTGGATTAGGATAAGGATCAGGTTTTAGGGCATCAATGGCGGGGTTATTAAGCCCTAATGCTGCTTTGGGCCACGTCCACTGATCTATCTATACTTAACCAATATGATTTAAAAAAATAAAATATCACTTGGTTTTAATTCATGTTTTTTTTGTTCATACATTTACTTTAGTTTCGTTTATGGAAAAGCTCTTTCACTATTTTTCTCAAAGGAATCTTTAAAAGATATTTCTTTAAAAGATATCAGTCATTTTTCAATACAACTTGTCTAATAGTATGAAAACTGACTGTTTGTCCAAGATTCTCCATAGCTATATCTTATATGTGGGGAGTATGGTGGTCTGGTGGTTAAGGTACAGGACTCCTAAGCCCAAGGTCTAAGTTTCAATACTCAAAGTGTACAGTTAGTGTTTTCTTTCTGTGCTTCTGTTTGTAATGATCCGGAGGATTTCTGGTGTGTTCCCATGGAACACCCAGCCCGAATTGGGAACTATTCTTCATTGAATAAGAAAAGTCCGGCTGCCAGGCACCTTCTCTAGTGTGCCTTGCATTGAGACCAAATACATCCTTAACATTCATTATTTATGAAGTAATTCCACCCTGATCCTATTGCAGGATTGCTTACAGACATACATGCACGCACACTCATGCACATGAACACACGTGCGCACACACACAACACATAGATAATAAACCTTTTTTTTAGACAAAAAAAATATTGTATCCTTCATTCTGTATTCTAACCAATCTTGTCAGCTTAAAAAATCCCTTTCAGAAATCAAACTTACCGAGCACTAGAAACATCTTTCAATTCATAGTCTGAATCTCTGAGTAGGAGATAACTGAATACAAGCTTTTTTTTTCTTATTTGAGATAGTTGGGATACAAAAATGTGTGGTCTTATGAATTATAAATATTAAGTAATTTTCAAATTTGAAAATTGAGACTTAAATTCATCTACTGCACTGATATAACAATATAATTGTAAATCCACTTATACAACTTCTTGGCTAATATCTATCTATTTTAAGACTAATTAAAATAATAAGATTTTGAGTGTTAAGAAATCTTTATTTTAACTTAAAATGGAATCTGAAACAAAATCCTCAGAATATATAAAATCCCAAATATCTTAAAATTACAAATATCGCTATAATGTATTAGTTATGTATATGTATTATTTATAGTCCTGTTAAAGAAGCTTCTTTGGAGCTTCAAAAAGCATAAAGAGGCCCTCCATGTACTTTTATTCTGTACTGGTCATTAGCAAACTTTTGATACATCAAGGCATGCTAAGACAATGTGATGAAAAACAAGGGAAGAAATCAAAAGGGATGGATCAGAATACAGATAAATTTTAATAATATGGATTTAAATGAAATTTTACAGAAATCAATGCATTATAAACTGTTAAATAAAGAGTGAGAGTTTATAAAGTGTCTCAGAATAAAATATTCTCTTACAAATATTACACATAGAATAAGAGCAACATTTAATTTAAATACCAAATGACACAGATCCATGGCATAGAGAACACTCCAGCTTTCCATTAAATATTATATAAATGGTGAAAATTAATATGAAACAACTACTCTATAATCTGAAACAATTAATAGAATAGGGAAGTCGTAACTAACCTCCAGTGGATCACAGCCATCTCCACAATTTAACAATTCAGCACCTTGCACAATTAATTTAGTTCCAACTTTTATTTTGTTTTTCTTAATTAAAGAAACCATAGCAGAATCTATAGTTGACCATATACTATACCAACCATCCGTTAACTCGAGCTCTAGAGGTGGTACTAATTCTTCACTTTCAACCTAAAAATAAATAAAAACAACAAGTATTATAAGTTTATTTTTTGTGAAGATTTTTTTTAAATTCCACTAGAAATTTTTTTTTTTTTTTTTTTTCGTTTTTNCTCAATATTCACTACTGATTATCACTAACTGCTTATTATATTTATTGAAAAATATAAAATTTAAGCTTCTAATTACTAGTTTCAAGGACATATTTTTATAATACATGAACAGAGCTACCATAAATCTGTAGATATTACCTGAAGTGAATCAAGTCTTTTTTTCATAATGAAAACTAGTTTCATTGCATTTTATGTATAATTAATTATTATGGTTTCCAAGTCATTTAAATAATGAATATGCTTATTAAATTATTGTAAAACATATTTCACAGCCGCTGGTGCAACTCTTGAAATTATGAAGTATGAAGAGGATGCAAATTTTAGGAGGAATTAAATATATCCTCGACCAGCACTGCTTTGGTTTGAAAAATTTAGTAGCGGAGATATGGTGCTGGAAGATATAATGCTAATAATATCAGCAAGGGATTGAGTAATAGGCCAACAGATGACTAATGATGGTAGATAACAATGAACTATACTTAGTATTGATTGTATTTTATATATATATATAAGATATAATAATATAAATGTTATTAAATAAATAGGTTGAAAAACAATATTTTTCTTCTATACACTCTTCTATTACTAAAAGGAATATTAATAAAAATTCAATATTCCAGTTTGAAAGAATTTTCCAAGTTGAGGATCACAAATAGGTTTTTGCATTGTGACGTAAATAATAAAGTTAAAAAGGGAGTAAAACTTACAGTCTAAAAAAAAGTAATAATAATGTCATGATAAACAATAAATGTCGGGATGGGGCCTGTGACAAGATCAACTTAAGGTTGATTTTTTTTTAAAATAAAATATGGAGGGCGCTGATAACCTCTGCAGTTGAGCGCCATAAATCCCCAATAAACAAACAAACAAAGAGATAGAAGAATAGAGATGAGAAATATTCTCATATTGAAAGTAATCAGAGTGTAGTAAATGATAAAGTTAAAAAAGCCCAGTAAATAAAGTAAAAAAGCACTTATATTTATTCGCTTGGTACATAGGTAGAAAAATCAGTCAATTGAAGATATGAAAGAAAGGTTTGGATAAAAGAAAAAAAGAATTTCCACTGTAACTGATAGCAAGAAAAGGGTGATGGTAAAAAAAGAAAACAAACAAACAATAAAGCCAAATACATGCAGGCTGGGTAATTAGTAATTGTTAGGAACACCAACTCTTCAAATAGTTTTAAGTAATTAAAATAATTAATGATTCAAATGGTTAAAATAATTAATAATTTTAAATGATAAAAATGATTTTAGAATGTTAAAACTTATGAAAACTGAAAATGACTATAAAGAAGGAGACTTTATTGAGAAGAGTGATATATGTTTCTCTTCAGACCAACAACTCATTTGGGCATTTAGGCATAAATAACGTATGAGACAATTTACCATCAGCTCAATTGTTTCTCACATGAATTTTGGAATCTTGGGAACCACAAAGGTAAATAAAAATACCTTTCAGTATTAGGATTGTCGTGATTAGTTTGAAAGTACTCAAAAAGTTTTTGGAGAGGCCACCAATGAACTTTCAAGGAAAAAAGACAAAAGGTGAACTTAAAATATAAGGAATATAAGTAAATTTAAAAATATATCACTTTTGGTGATTATATTTCCTTNGACGTCCCCTCTCGCCTTCACGATAGCCCTGAAGATGGCTCACAATGTAAGCCAAAACGTTGTCATATAATTAAAAAATACGCATTTTAAAATATTATTTTTAGGATCTATCTCGACCAAACCCCAACAAAAAACATCTACTAATGATCTCAACGGTAAAAAAAAACTCTCCATTTAATTTAATTTATACCATCCACAATTTTGGAAATGTAGAAACCAAATTCTAGTTTTAACCATATTTAAGCTTATTTTTGCGAAGCGGTAGTTGAATTCATTTACGACTGATATCGGTCAAGATGGAGGGGTTAAGAGTAAGACCAAATTGAAAAATCATCATTGGATGTGAATAGAAATTGATTTAATTGAAAAACATAATACCATATAGATTTTTTTTACAAAGATATCATCTTGGACCAGCAACCACAACTCAGGACATATGAGATTAATCAGAACAAACCTAACAGTATGTATGGTATATTTACCTTTCTCATATCAGCTACACAGGCGACAAACCGCCTTGATGCTGGTTCATCACATTCTAAGATTTTCCTGAATGCAGGCCTCTGGACTAAATCTATTTCTCTATCATAACGGTACTTAAGTTGATGGAGGACATTCACTGGCACCAGAAACCTTATGAACAAAAATTTTTTTTTTAATTAATACAAAATTGTCGGGAGAAATTAATGATTTTTGAGGCAGTCCTGATTTTTGAGGATGCCTGACTAACAGCAAATTCAAAATCACTCTGATTTCATAAATTATGATAAATGACAAATATTTTACAATTATTACTCGTAATTTAATTAAAATTAAAATTTACTTGCATTTGAAATTTCAAGTTATCTCTCTCTCTTATTTCTCTGATTTAACCTTTCATTAAAAAATTTAAAAGGGACATGGCAAATTTCAATAAGAAAAACAACTAATTGTGGCTTCTAGGCTATAAAATGAATATTACAGGACAGACAAACCTCCACTTCTAATAGTTCAATTTTGTTGCATTATTCCTAAAACATTTTTTTCTTAAATCAGTGAAGAATGTCATTACTCTAACTAAATTTTTGTCCTATTCATAGAAAAAAACCTCCCAAAAAACTGTTTTTTATTAAATTTGACATTGCAGGTCAATCCACGATTCATAATACCAGATTTTTTACTTAGCCTTTTGGTTAGCATTAAAAAGATACATGCCAAATTTTATAGTGAAGAACAATTAATAGTGGCTACTATTGATTTTCCTGATATTTAAAGTTAATATTTATACACCAGGAAAATCTTCTCTAGCTGTGAGACTCCTAAAATATTTCTTTCATTAGTAGAAAAATCTGTGTTGAGTTTCATTAATCTAATCTAAATATTTTACATACTACAACGAAAAAAACATTTTTTTACTGTCACTTAACATTTAAGATAATTCCTCACTTCAATTAAATTATTTTTGTTCAAAAAACAAACCTAGCCTTTTGTTTTACACTCAAATGCTAAATGCTAAATTTCATTAATCACGGCTTCTAGGCCATTAAATTAAAATTTAGAGTTCAATTAAATCCTGGTTCTTAAATGTTCAAATTCACTGTTTAACTCCTATTTTTTATTTATTTTATGAATAAACAATTTTGTATTGTTTCATTATTCTAAGCTTTTTCATTATTTCACTGCTACACTGAAAAAACTTTTTAATTTGGCATTCAACCACTTGGATTGACTATGTTCCATAATGAACTTTGCCATTCTTTTCTCATTTAAAAGCTCAATACTCAGAATTCAAGAAAGAAAAAATGAAAACTGTAGCCTGTAGAGTATAAGCACTCATGTATATAAATTTTGCTGACAACCATTGGCATCAAATTAGTAGGACCGGAAAAAAATAATAGCGAACTACCTCACTAGCTTCTTTCCTTTGGAATTGGCTAAAATTAAGGATTTTTTTTTCTCATTATTTAATCATTTAAAATTATTTTTAAAATACAACTAGAATAATTGTGCACATTTTTTGTCAAAACTAATAGCAAAAAATATATCTCTAAGAAAATATAATAAAAAAGTACTATATTTGTTGAATAATGTCCAATAACGGCAAAAATATATGGCATGATTCAGCAAGAAATCAGAAATTACTAATAGAATGTCATGAAAAACAAATACCTTCTAGAGAGAAAACGAGGAAATGATTTCTCCAAACAAGCTAACTTCCAAATTATCCATCTATAATGGTTCTTTATCCAATCCATACAGCATAAGGTAGGATCCACATCTGGGTTAGCCAAGAAAGAAGCAGCTATCTCTTCCAGTCCTACTTTGTTATCATCAGATAATATAAGGGAGAAGCCATGTCCAAGTTGAATGCACCCATTCTCAGAGAAACATTCTTCAGCACTTGTAATTAAAGAGGAAAAACATAAAATATCCATATATAAGCTTTTTATTTGCAACATAATATTAAGTTTGTAGGAACTTAAATTAATACTTGAAGTAAATTATTTACTTGGGATTGGGATTCACTATGATTAAAAAATAAATAGTTTATGCTACTTGAGTATTCATACCAAATAGAGATAGATAAGCTTATCCTGATAATCTACCATAATCCCAATCAAAATTTTTGAAAATTGACTCTTAATTTCAGTACGTAAAAGTAGTCTGGTCTAGCTATATTGCAATTAGTCATAGAATCACAATTTAGGCACACATTCATAATTTAATAAACATATTTTAAGATATGAATCAGTTTATTACCATAAAATATTTACTATTAAATATTTTTTGGTAGGATGGTAAAAAAACATGATGGCATTAGGCTTATTGTGGACCAATTGTATTTAATTTAAATTAGAGTGATATCACATTTGGTATGNTTATTTATATATACACATACATATATACATTATATTTTATTTTCCTACTTAGAAAACAGGAAAATAAAATTTTGTCCCTGTCGGTGTCAGTTTCCGTGGCAGATCGCGGCAACAGCGAAGTGATAAATGACAGTGATTAACCAGTTATCTGAGGGCCCTTAGTAGTAAATAAGCATATTCAATTGTACGTTTCAATTCATATTCAATTGTACAATACAATGCAATATTTGTACATTCAATTCATTAGCAGTAAGTAAATCTTATTTTCTATTTATTTATGCATTAATTATTAAGGTCAGTAGTTGCGATATGTAGGTGATAGGTTTGTGATAATAAATTAATTTAGCTTTTAACAATAATTTAAAAAAATAGTTCCTTCATACATGTGTGAGACATGGAAAATTATTTGTAGCTTACTCCCCAAAGAGGAGTAAGCCACAAATTCTATTCAAACACACACACACACAACTAGATTTTGATTATTTTCTCATATTTAACTTACAAGTAGAAATGGGCATCAAATTTAAATTCCACAGCATTTTTAGATGTAACATATATTACATCAGGAAACAAACCAAAAGCCAGAAGCTGAAAAATAAATGTATGCATAAGCATTAATGATTTAGTGTTAAAGAAAACAAGAAAAACAATATTAATCAGTAAGGGGCCAGAATAATATTTTATGAGACAGTTAACAAAATGTAAAAGGATTAACAGCCAATATTTTCTTATAAGAGAAATATTGAATTGTAATAAAATATCTCAATACTGTTTATATAACTTAACAAGAGAAAACATTTTTTGGATGTCAAAAATGAGAAAAATCAGAGTGATGTCTAAAACTTTAAAAACAGCAAGCAAAATGCAAAGCAGGTTATTAATTTTTTTTATTTTTTAGGCTTTGCAGGCTCAATTAAAGAGAAAAACTCTAATGCTTATTTTCCAATTAAAGTAATTGAGATTAAATAATAATAATTCATAAAATTTTATCCCTAAATACGTAAGTCAGCAGTTTAAATTTGAATAATTTAAAAAGCCTATAAACTAATAATTAAAAAAAAATTATATTTAGTTAACAAAAGAAAATAATGTATTAACTATTCTGCATAAGGGGATTTTCCCATCTTACCAGCAAAATGTCAAGTTGGGGCCGGCCCCTTCTTCCAAGATTTCTGTGAAGCAAAAATCTGTGTACCATAAAATAAAAAATCTGCAGAACTTAACCACATTATAGAGATGTAACAAACCAAGGGTATATAGGGTAGGTTTATAGGGTATAGGTTTTGGATAAACTATGATTAATTATAAAATTACTACTATAAATGTTAATAGTGGAACAAGTTTTGTTTCTTTAGTTTATTTTGAAATTAACGATTACATCTTTGCCAACCAATTTTAGGTATACTTATAAGGTGAACTTAATTAGCTCTCTCTCTCTAGTAGTTGAAAATTATTAAAGAAGAAACCAAACCTATTTTAATTTTATACTTCTGCATCTTATGAAACACACACCCATTTTTCAAATAGTTAAAACTAACTATTTTACAATAGTTACAAATAGTTAGTTGTAGTAGTGTTTAAGCAGAATAGAGCATATATAGTTAGTTGAAGTAGTGTTTAAGCAGAATAGAGCATTATATTTGATTAATGAATAAGACGGCAGAGTGAAAATCATTCTAGAAAGACAGTGATGTCAGCAGTTTAGTATAGATCCACACTGGCAGAAGTATCCAACTCAAGATGCAGAAGTATAAAATTAAAATAGGTTTGGTTTCTTCTTTAATAATTTTCAACAACTACAACCATATAGTCCTGATCTATTTTTCCTTCTCCAGTTACAAATCCCTCGATTCAGAAGGAAATCTGATTTATTCTTTATAAACCCTTTTTTCTAACTTAGGCTTATCTTATTCCCTCAAAATTAAAAGAAGAAAAACAAAGTCACAAGCTAGAAGTTTGGAAGTCACAAGTTTGGAAACTGACGAAAAAGTTGCCAGAATGGAACAATTAAGTTCCTCTCTGAGAGCATTTTTTAACCATTACCATGAATTTTTAAGCTCATGTTATGAGTTAGCCTTAGATACCCTTACCCAAGACAAGAATATTTTCTTCAAAAATAAAATTTTATTTTGTAATTTTAACAAAAAATGGATAAATATATCTTTATTTTTATACTACTTAAGAAACATAATTTGGAAACAGTATACATTATGTATTTTTAATAAATCCTTGAGTGGATTACAATTTGTTTAAATTTTTAAAAATATTATACTGATTTTAGTAATCCCAAATAGAAATTTAAATTATAGTGGTATTTGGGTATTGCTCTCAGGAATAATTATAGAACAAACAAATAAGTTGGGTTCTGGGTAATGATGTCTAGAATGAAAAACGCCCACTTCCCCACAAAACAAATATTAAAGCATAGTATTCAAACAAGTAAATATGATTAATATTCCAGAGGTTTAATAATGTGATTGATTAATCAATAATGGTAATTGCTAATATAATATAAAAATACCTTCGAAGTAAAAGAAAATAATAAAAAACAAAGGTTACTTTATTATGGTAACTATTGTATCAACTGTTATCCTAATGGACAGATATACACACTAAAACACACACACACGCATGCACACACACATATAAAGAGGTGTATGAACAAAAAATGACCCAGTTTTCAACCAAATATTTATACTATTATATTTTTTAGGTAAAATATAATTAATAAGTATAGTCCATTTATCTAGTCCAAGTCATCCACTCATTAGCCATGTGCTGGCCAAATTCAGCTATTTCCTTGTGATAGCAGTCAAACTTTTGCAAAATTATGAAATTTTTTCCCTTGAAAAAAATTTGTCATGGATCAAAACAAGTAATAATATGATGGTGTGAGGTCTGGACTAAATGGTGGATGAGGCAGAAGTTGGAGTCCATGAAGTGCTTTAAAGTTTTCTTTGGCCCTACAGGAAGTGTGAGGACAAGCATTATCTAATTGGAATAAAACTCCTTTTTGGTTGATCAAAGCAGGATACAATCAGATATTTTCAGTTGTTCGTAGTAGAATTAGAATTGGTAGAGTAACCATTAAGAAGAAATATGTGATGAATTACACCTTCAAAATGAAAAAAAAAAAAAAAAAAAAAAGGATTTCAGTCATGTTCATCAGTGGGCCATATCATAAGAGGCTTTTCAAATTGCCTCCTTGCAGCAACTTGAAAAGCAGTTTGACAATGATCAAACCATTGGTTATGGGTAATCAAATTTTGCCAGTAAACCCACTTTACATCACAGGTGACAATCTTCCAGTAAAATCTGATATCAGAAGGGTTCTTCACTAAATTTTCACCTGATTGGGCTCTTCAATAAATTTTCACATTCCCCCTAATTGTTAGGAGTAAGTCTAATGTTCCACCTGTACTAGTCTCATGTTCTTTTTTATCTTCCCCATTGAAAGTAGATGGTGACTAACACCACACTCCCTGGCAGGTTCGCAAGTACTTGTGGATGGATTGGACTCAACAGCTCCTGCAGAACCTCATTAATATCTATTAACAGTTTCTTGGAGCCCTTCTTCCTTTCCAACACGCTATCTTAACTGCTAAATTTTTCAATCCAACACAGTACTCAAGGACACCTTCCCTTTCATACTTAATAATTTCTCAATTTAACTGTGAAATTTTTTTCTCAGAACGCCTTAAAATTACAAACATTTTGTAGGACAAATGTTCTTCTTAAAACAAATAATTAAACTGAGGCTTTTTTAAAAGAAGTTCATTGAGATTTAACAAGCTTAGACAATGATCTAAAAGAATTGATAAATATTAAAACATTTATGGTCCTTTGAAAATCATGAATTTAAAAAAAAAAAAAGGTTATTTTTTGTAAACACCTCTTTAAATATATTTATTTCTACTAACTATAGAAAATGGTGAAATAATTCTTATTTTTATTTATTCTTTATTTTATTAAACTTACCTCATCAGCAGAATAATTTTGGGGTTGGTTAAGAGGACCTTCCATGAATTTCATAAGGGCTTCCTTGTTTCTGATAGACACATAAAATCCATGTGATATGGATGGCCGAATCTGCTCTTTTAGAGATATTTGGAGCCTTTGCTCTTCTCTTTTCATGTTTCTAATTTTTAAAATTTCATTAAAATTAATATTTTGTTTTTCATTAATTAATTTGATTTTCTTATTAATTGGTTCTGCTAAAGTATCTGTCGGCTTCCTCTTTTCACTAAAATAACTTTGATCTGCTAATTCATTATCATTAGAATTTATTTTTACAGGTGTTTCAGCAGCAGCTAAAATATCATCATCACTATCACAATCAGTGGGCCATGTCATCAGAGGCTTTATATGGTTCCGATCATACACCAATGTTGATGAAGTTATATAAGGCTTTCCACTTAATTTTTCCTGTATATCATCAAACATTGTATTCGGATCACATGTTTCACTCTTGTAAAGCAATCGCTTCTGAGAAGTACCAGATCGAATTTTTGACTTTCCCTTGTTAAGTACAGGTGTTTCAAAAGTATCTATCCCTTGACTTTGGGAATCTATTTTGTTTTCAGTGCAGCATTTATCCCCTGTTTGAGGCAAATTTTGTGGAGCACTGCCGGCTAATTTTTCAATTCTGTTTAACTCATCATTAAGGAATTGACCACTAAATGTGGGAGTGTACACTAAACTTTCATGACTTAACAGACTTTCTCTGCTAAGCTCACTGCCTTTAGGTGTGGTTTCTGAAGGGTTACTACTATTAGTGAGATTACATGGGAAACTTTTACCAACATTTTTTTGCTTCTGTAGATCATTATCACTTTCGTCTACTTCATTCCTGGTGGTCTTTGGAGAAATTTTTTCAAGTGATGTTTTATTGTTTTCTAGAGAGAACAAGTCATAAGGGTGAATATTTAGTTCATCCTTAAACTGAGCCCATACTTTTTGTAAAGACCTTTCCGAAACATTCACATTGTTCCCACCAGCAGTAGAAAGCAAAAATTGCACACTCTTCTTTAACTCTTTTTTATATGGTATCGATTCTTTTCTTTGAATATAAACTTCATCTTTAAATTGATCATTTTGTATAGATTCTTCTGAAAGTATAGAATTTGAAAAAATATTTTTTTCACACTTCGAAGATTCTTGATTCCCAATTTTAAATTCTGTAATTTGGGTATCCCATTCATTTTTATACAGAACTCTTTCTTTTTGCAAGGATTCATCAGAAACATTTACAGAAGATAGATTGGTACAAACAGTTAATTTTTCATCAATTTCTTTTTGTAAATTTTCTTTTGAAATTATATTGTTACCAATAACTGTTGGAAAGACCAAGTCTCCCTGTTCTAACAGTTGTTTATGAACTAAAATAGATGAGTTCACTAAAACTTCTGACTTGTCTCGCAACTCAGTCCTTTCTTTTTTCCAACTTTGATTTGAAAAACTGACATTACTTTCACAAACAGTGAGGCTAACTTCATCTCTTGATGGCTCATTAATGTCCTTTTTAACATCTTTTATATGAGTATCTAATTCATCTTTGAGTAATAAATGTCCTTTATGCAAACATTTTTCTGAAATATCTTCATTAAATCCACTTGTAGAGGAGTACATAGCATTTCCGTACCTTAACGGCTTTCTATTGTTTATGGGAGGTGAGTGGTTAATAATGCTCAATTCATCTTTGAGTTTTGACCTTATTACTGGTGAACATTTTAGGACACTTCCACAAGCAAGAGGTGACCTGGGCCTGTCATTCTTCAAAAGTTCTTTTTTATGGGACGAAGAAGGATTATCAGCAGGATTTGAATTCTTTGTTGGCTGAAAATTGTCATCAGGAATATTTATTTCACTCTGGTTAGCCATTGTTAATGAATCTTCTATATAACTCTGTGCAGTGGACTTTTTGTTATGTTTGACATACTGATTCAAATCTGGCGAAGTTTTATCAGGAAGCAGCAGAAAAGAAGTTGCTTCCTTATCCATTAAAGTACTTTGTTCATTGAAATTTAGTTCATCTTTAAAAATATTTTTAACTCTTTTTAAAGTATCTTCTGAAATATGTACATTTCCCCCTTTAGCAGTAGAAAACATAACTGGAAATTTACAATTGAAATCAGACATTCTTTCATTGGATTTGATGTTTTTATATAAACTATCATTAGAATCATTCGCAATAATGATAGAAGTTGCCTCAACATTACTTTTAGAATACTCAGGATGTCTATGTTCTTTTTCTGTGCCTGAATTCAATTCAGTTTTGATTTTTGGCAGTAATTCATTTAAAAATTCTCTTTTCTCAGTAGGTATTACCAATGGAATGCTACTTCTCAAATCAAATGCATTGGGTTTGTCAATATTTACAGCAGAATTGGCCAATGCAGAAGAACTGGGATCTATTTCAAGATCTTCGAATTCCTGGAATAATTTTTTCACCTTCTGTAAACTTCCTCTGGAAATTTTGACATTACTTCCCTTGGCAGTTTTGAACATAGCTTGCTCATTGTTTTCACCAGATATTATTGGTTTTACATAACTTCCAATATTAATTGGTTCATTATTATTTACAGTATGGTTTTCTGCTATAGTTACATTTTTAACTTTACTTGAGCCAGGTAACAATAATTCTGGATTAGTTTTCAAAGGTAAAGACTCTTCTTTAATTCTACAATAGTACTGGTTTGAATCGCATGTATTTCCTACTTGATTAAAGTCATTATTTACTAGTAATGTTTTACCAGCAGAAGAAAATGACATAAAATTTTGGGTTTCTAAATCTACTTCACTAAGAAACAAATCAGCTTCAGACCTTCCTTGAAGTTCAATATAAACTTCATGGGAAACTTCTTTTCTCCCATTAGTTTCTTTAACATTTGTATCTGTAACCTCTTTATAATTTTTTATTAATGAATCAGTTTGAATAGCATTAGAATTGTTAAGACTTTTTAAGTCTTCTTTAAAAATATATTTTACTTTTTGTACAGATTCTTCAGATACAGCAATTGGATGCCCACTAGCAGACAAAAACATAGGATTTTGATAATTTTTTAAATAATTTGAAGATACATTCTCAATCATTTTTAAATCTGACTCATTTATCTTAGTTTCTAACTTTTGGTAGCTAAGTTCAGTAACACCTATTGCATTGTCAATAGTTTCTAAATCATTAAAAATATTCTTTACTCTATTAAAAGTATTTTTTGAAATAGTGACATTGGAGCCTCTAGCAGTTGTAAATAGAGATGCTGTTTTGCTACTGTCATTACTTTCAGAAAGATAATTATGTTCAAGGGGTTCTACTCTTCCCCTTTTTTTAAATGTTTTCTCAGAAACTTCTTTAAATGATTTATTTCCTTCAATATCATTTAAGTTATTTTTGCTAGATTTAAACTCCATTTCTTCAGAATCATTTTTTATTTTCTCAGTAGTTTTTGATTTATTCTGAGCATCTAGCCTGGAATCAATTGTTTCTGATGCGACTATCAAATTATGAGAGATTTCAGTAACATTTTCAGTCTTTGACTCACTAATAGGTTCATTATTACCTTCAAATGAAACCACCGAAGATACATTATGAAGAGGCATAGTTACTTCTCTCAATTTAATGGAAGGTAATTGGTTTGCAACATTCTTGGGGGTAATTAATGTTTCTTGGGCAAGAGGTCTTGAAAATCCAGGGTCAAGAGATGAAACTAGTTGGTGTTTATCACTTTCATGGGTTTCCCATTGAGAATCCTCATTTATGTCTTTGACCTCATTTAAACTGCTTTTAGAAATATTATAATTACTTCTATCAGCAATGCATGACTGATTACCACACTCAACTTTTTTATGTAATACACATTTAGCATATTCGAAAAATGAATTATTTTCATCTATGTTATATTCTTGTCTTATCGTAGTAGTAATCATATGAACATCATTTTCAAATTTAGGTGTGAAAATTTTGAGTTCACCTTTTTCTAGGTTTTCTTTTTTTTCTAAATTTTGTTCGAAAATTTTGATTTCATTTCCTGCTACTTCTGTAGAAATTGTGGAACTTTTAAAACAATATTCTGGCGATTTAACAATAAATTCGGCTTCTTTTTGAGAAAAACTTGATTCCAATTCATTTTTAAATAGCTTTTTGGCATTTCTTAAGCTTTCTTTTGTGATATTAACTTTTGTCCCATTTGCTGTTTTAAATAAAAATTTATTACTTTTGGGAGTCTCAAAAGCATTTGAATCAAAAGTAGTATGAACTTCGGGATCTGATAAATTTTTAACTGACCCAGAGAGACAATCAGCAGCATAATTTTTTTCAATTCCTGTAGAATTTCTTATATCATATTCAGGTGACTTTAAAAGTTGCTTTGCTTCTTCCTCAAACTTCATACTTTTTATTTTTTCTTGGAATTCATTTTTATGCTTTTTCTGTAAGGTTTGACTAATATTTTTTCTAAAAGGTTTCGGAGTGGTATTTTCCACAGGTGAGTTTCGGCGTCTTGATCGAGTAGAAAGAGAAATTAATTTTTTACTTGAAGACAATTTGAGATTTTGTTGAGAAATTTTCCACACTGGAGTTTTATTTAATGATTCAATGATTTCTTTTTCATTGCTTTCTTTATTAAGTTGATCTTCATCCTTTACTAGTCTTTCTTCCATTACACAGAAATGTTCTGTGGAAAATTCAATGTCTCCAAAAACAGATTGGTTATGGCTCAAAATATTTTCTTGTTCGCTAGTAGTTAGAGATCCTACTGAGAGGTTTTTGAAAGTTTCATGGCTATTCTTAGGTGACCTCAATCTTTCAACGTTGGAATTCATGACTGGCTCTTCAATGGGTACATTACTGCCACACAGATTTGCATCATTATTGACCATTTTAGTAATTTCATTTTCAAGATTATTTTTTTCCTTGTTTAAACCAACATCTTGCTTATTATTATAAACAGCATTTAATTTATTTATTTCTTGTTCATCCGAGGCTATATTAGGTGAAGATATTACTTTAACTTGATTATTTCTTAAGAAGTAATCAGTCTCTGGGTATTCCATCAAATCTGAAAACAAAGATTTAGCTTTTTTTAAATGTGCTTCAGATAGTTTAATATTTTTACCTCCAGCTGAACTAAATGCTTGAAGAATGTTGAAAGTTTCTACCACATTAGAATGTTTTTTTATATTTTCTGATAATTCTGAACATTCAATAACACTGTGAGTTTTAGGTACCTCAGTAGCCCCCAGGTTTTTGTCTTTCTGAAATGAAACAATACTTTCTTCATCTGTTTTAGATTTAGTAAAAATATTATTTTGAGAGTCGATTTCAGATGAATTTAATTTACCTTCATTACAAAAGCTGACTCTCAGTTGAAATGGTTCTTGGACTGTTGCTTGATGAAAATATTTATCTATTGAATTGGTAGATACAAACTCATGTTTTTTTGTTTGAGATGTTTTGTTTTCTGCAATAGAAGTATTTTCATTTTTTTTAATACTTACAAAATGCATATTAGAATTTTCAGATTGTTTGTCTATGAAAGAAGTGTTCAACTCAATAGACTTATTTACAATTGTGTCTTCATTGTTAGAAACTGGAATATTTTTTAAGTTGGGTATAAAACAATTTTGGAAAGCTGAGTGTGATGCTTTCAAACTGCTTTCAGATAATTTATTCATTTCAGACACTCCTGAAGGAAGTGAGTTGTCTAATTCATTCTGATAATCAATAGAGCAGTTTGATTGGTTATTATTTTCAACTAATTCTTCCTTTAACAAAACATCTTGCAAAAGAGCTTTAGCTTTTTCCAAGCTCTCTTGAGAAGTGCGAACTACTAAACCACTAGCTGTTGAAAACTGAATAACAGTTGAACTCAACTCCATGAAATCCTCGCTTAGGAGTCTCTGCAATGGAACTTCACTTGGCTTGTCAAGAATACCTTCCAAAAGTGTTTCTACTTTGCTTTTACTTCCATCTGAAGATTTTGTGTAGCATGATGACTCACTATCTCTTATGTTTAACTTAAAATTGCAATCAACTATGGCACTTTTAGCGGGACTTAAGAGATTAGAAGAATCAATGTCGTGTAAGCAATCAAAGCTTTGAGTATTGACAAATGTTTTATTAATATTACTTTGGAAGAGAGACATATTTACTTCAGTAGTATTTTTATTTTCTAAATTTTTGAAGCACTGTATGTCATTTTTAGGTGACAGGTGTGTATGGCTTTCGAGATATTTCGGTGATAAGGATTTTAATTTTTCAGGCATATTTAAATCAATAGTTGATTTTTTGAAATGGGATAAGGTCAAATTATTCTCAAAAGTACCTGTATCTTCAACATTTGTAGTTTCTGATGCCTGGGGATTACAGCAGGTTGCTGGTGTTAATATTTCATCAAATCTAATAGAATCTTCAACAATTTCATGGTTTACATTTGATTGTGAATGAGATTGACAGAACAAATTGGAATTCGGAACTTTATCATCAATTAAAATGACATCTTTGTTAGATACATTTAAATCAGTTTGTCTCTTACAATAATCTTTATTTTCATCAGATGAATTTAAATTATGAGAATGTTTCACAGTGTATGGGGTTTTATGAGCCTCATTAAAAACAGAATCTAAATGACTAATCTCAGGAACATTTGATTCAATAGTATTGTGGCTATCATGTACAAATTTAGTTATAGGAAGGACTTCTCCAATCAAATGTCTATAATCGCGTTCAACTTCTGTAAATTGAAAATGGTTAAGGGAGTCATCAAGTACTGCTTTGTCTGGGGAGTTTCCTGAAATAAAATCCTTATTATTTTCATTTTCAGGATTCACATGTTTATCTGGCATTTCATGAGAAGGATCAATATTTGAAAAATTTGTACCATTTTTTGTTTCAATATTCAAAGATGACACAGGGACAAAATCTTCTTCAAACTCAGGCAAATTAACAGCTTTTCTTGGTGGTAACATCTTGTCAGACTCTTCAAATTTAATAGCAGATTTATAGAAGTCACTTAAACTTAAATTAGGAATAGTTTGAAGATTTGGAGGTTTGTTGCAGGCATAAAGAAGTTTTCTTTTGACAGTGTCAACAGGTTTATTTAACAAACAACACAAACTTTTTTCTTGTCTAATGTAATTTTGTTCAGAACTTTGTAAATTACTATTTTTACTCTCACTTTGAGTTTTATTATCAACTAATTCTATTTGTGAGCTATTAAGAACATGTTCATCATGATAACTAGGAACTGATTGTTCTAGTGTGCTAGTTACACAGCTAACATTGCTCGAAATTTTAAAATCATTAATAGGTTGAGATTTGTTATGATCCTCCTTCAGTATGGAACTGATCAGCTTCTTTGGTAAAGAAACAGAAGTATTACCAGAACAGCAAGGATCATTTTTACTTTTTTTAGCATTCAGAAGGATGGTTCTTTTTTGAGAAGGCCTTTGTGACTCTTCCTTGCTCCTTGAGTTAAAACACTTTTTTTGGCGAGATTTCTTTCTTGTAGGACTGTCAGAAGGTGTTGAAGAACCAATCAAGGAAAAATCAATGTTTCTTCTTTTTAAAGCATTCCTCGTCTTAATAGGAGAATGGTAGATGATTTCTTCTTCTTCAACTTTTCTATACTTTCTTTTATCACTATTCCTTCAAACAAATAAATAAATAAAATTAATAAAGAAAATATTAATATAATCACAACTAATAATAATGATTTATAAACAATTATTATTAAAATAATAAACTATTCTTCACACATAACTACCCATTAAGAGTCACTCTGCGATGTGACCTTCAATCTTACTCATAGATCTCTCCAAACATCATTATCACCCTGATAATTACTTACAAGTTCAAATGTTGGAAATAATAAAATAATTATCCAATAATTTTGGAGTATTTTATTTTTCTCATAGTGGCCGAAACCCTGATTAATTTCTCCCACATTATGGCTCTCATTACCAACCAACCATCAACAACTAAATTTTCATAATTAACATACTTTTTAAGTGTATGAAAAACCTGTACTTTTTATTTTGTTTTTATACCAGTCAATTGGTTTAAGCCTCCCCAAAAATTTTATTTGTTAATTTTCATAATTTAATTTAATTTCTTTAATACAGTGTAGTGGAAAATATTGTTCAGTAACTAAATGTTCCAGCAGCAGTTTATTTATTATATTCAACTAATACTCTTTAACTTTATTTAAATTTAAAAGCATAAAATATCATTTATCTATTACTGATATATCACTAAGAAATAAAATAAGTTAAAAAAAAAATTACTTGAATACAAACATCAATAGAAGCTGAAATTGAATGCTTTATAATTATTTTTCTACCACGTGGATAAAAGTTTGAAGAGTTTTCTTTTTTTAGATGCCATCAAAACAAATAAAAATAAGGTTTTTAATTCTAAATAACTAAAACTGGTCAGATGTTAAAGCTGGCATAGCTGTTGTGTGTACCCCACGGAGTTAATATTATAATGCAGAAATTGAAATTGACCACAAATATAATACTGCAGATTGAGATATAGATATCTGTCACAAGTAACAAAACACACAGGTACTTTAAGCCGATGTTTTGAAATATCTAATTTCTTCTTCAAAACTGGTCTGATGAAACAGTATAGAGTATATAAATAAATTTCATATTTGATCAATTTTTAAAACCTTATTGTAGTGGTAATTCGTATTAATGAAAGAGTATTAGAGTAATTAGGAATATCTGTCATAAACAATTTGGATAGTTTTCTCACTGCTTTCTCCAAAGCCTAAGATGATCACAGAAAAAATTTATTGAGTAATTATTCCTCAGCTGGAACTTATATTCAAATTAGAAGGATCGAACAAAACAAATAAAAAATATTAAAGAGTCATAATTATTATTACTGCAAATATTTTGAAACAGAATGGTTTTTGAGGCTATTTGAGACAGAAAAAAATCACGTATATAAGCTAAGTGAACTTTCTTCAGTTTATTCACAGAAATAATTTGTTTTTATATCAGTTTAGTTGTATTAGTGGTCACCATAAGACTCTTCCTATTATATTATACAAAACAGAATTGATTAATGAAATTATTAAAGAAGCTCTAAATAGAATTTGTTGAACATAATGTTAAATAACTCACTACAAAGAGATAATAAAAAAATTTAAAGAAGAAAGAAGTCAGAATTAGTGATCTTATAAATATAATAATATTTTTGTAATAATGCCCACCTAATAACTTTTGCATGTCCAATTTCAACAATATAAAAACTAAATTTTGGTTTAAGTAATGTAAAGTAAAATTCTCAAAAAATGCAAATAGATTATGGCCACAAATAAATAAGCTGATCTGTGTATCCTGTGATCAACCAATCTTCTTCTTCTTTTTTTTTTTTTTTTCCCAGAGGATGATCAAATTTTTACAGGTGCAGGGGAGATCCTCCTCCGATTTTTATAAAGAAAAAAAAAATCTTTATTACTAAGAAGAGAGTAGAGTAATAGGAGACAGAAAATGATGGTCACCTTGGATTTATCTGATTATCAGTAAATCAACCAATTTCTATTAAAACAAATGATAAACATCAGTATTAATGAGTAAATACAAAGGAATAACCAGCATTAATTTGACATCTGGTAGCCAGGATCAATGTGCAGTAAAGGCTTTATTTTATATATATATATATATATATATATATATATATATATATATATATATATTTATATATATATGAACAGAGAGAGACGTATACTCTAAGAAAG
>KZ807783.1:105373-116435 GCA_000696205.2 Oncopeltus fasciatus | reverse complement strand
CCTCATTAATTGTTTACAGTATTGTTACATTTCAAATGTCATGAAACTAAAACTTCTTCGTGTCATGTGTAATGCATTTTCATTCTGATTTAAAGAAATTTACTATTGAACTGAGATTATGAAATGTTCTTTTTTACTCACTAAGGTAATTTATATCCTTATTAAAACCATAATACTTGTACAGCTTTTATGATACATAGGTAATTAGCAGTACTACTTTTTTCGTGTAATATTACAATATTTAAAATGTTGATATTTCATCGTCTTTTGGAACCTTTTCCTTATCAAATGTAAATAAATTCCTGAGAATAATCGGGAAGAGGACAGGTGAGAAGAGAATTATTGGTAATATTAAAAGGTCAAGCCAATGTGAGTTAGCGAGGCAGTTATCGAAGTTATTTATTGACTGGGTGAGGTGTTTTTATATATATATATATATGTATATATATATATATATATATATATATATATATATATATGTTTGATATTTTTAAAATAAAGAAGTACCAAAGTCGGTATTTATGTTTTTCTTTGCTAATTGTTAGATAATACATTTGTCTGTTTGTTACTGGCTAAAATTTGTTAAGGGAAAGGGGGAATTCATGTGTAACAAAGTAAAATTGGAAAATTGTCAATACATTCATTACGAAAATACTTATAGAAAACAATTGGTGTAAAATAAAACAAAACATTCATAATTATTAGATGATTTTAGTTTGGGTTCGGTCAAGGTAGATCCAAAAAAATACAAATTTAAAAACATCTAAGGTCTTAGTCATGGAAATGTGAACTTAGGGATAGGACGTCCTCTCTCGTCTTCATGATAGACAGCCCTGAAGATGGCTTACGTTGGCAGATAATCTTTTAAAAAAATAAACCTTTTTTAAATTTGTATTTTTTTGGTTCTACCTTTACTGAACCCCAACTAAAATCATCTAATAATAATATCTACGGTCAAAAAAGCTCTCCTTTTGAATCCAAAACATTCATAATATTTACGAGCATGGTAAGAAAAAGTTTTAAGAGCATAACTTTAAGAGTTGAACGAACTTACTGTTTAAAAAGAGAGATAATTTTTGGTATTTAGCCTTTTTATTAAAAACTGCTGAATAAGTTTTTGGCTGAAATGAAATGAGGATGAGAGGTTTTTAGAGGATGACCAAAAATCTTTCTTGGTCATAAATAATGTTACGAATAAGTTTAATGTATATAATGTGTAAAATTAAATTTTTTAAGAATTATGCCCAAATAAAGTTTTATGACAAATGGTTTTTAAGATTTTAAGAGTAGTGAATATCAATACGAATATGTGCTACTTTTCCCATGAGACTCCTACCTTATGAGTCTAAGAGGCTGATTTATTGACGGGTTGTCACTTGTAACAGATTTGCTTGAATGATGATAGCCATGAAGATGTTCTACAATGTAAGCCGAAACGTTGGCAGATAATAAAAATACATTTTTTATTAATTTTTTTTTTTTTTTGGATCAACCTTGACCGAACCCCAACAATCATTTACTCTAATGAATGCATATATTTAATGAAACACGTGAATTATTCTCATATGCAAACCATACACGACGTATTTTTTTACTGTAGTGAAGGAAGCACGTTCGACCCCTCTCTGACTGCCGCGAAACTCGCTTGTGACCACAAGCACTAATCACTAAACAGTGAGGTTACTCAGTCTGACCGAGGAGCCCAATTCCAGATAAACGAAATCCCACAAAGGAAAAGAGGGAAGATTGAATAAAATCGAAGGGAGTGGAAGGAGGAGAAGCTCAATTTATACACTTTATTCAGGGGGGGGGGGGCGAGAGAGAGCTTTTCCAGTTTTGGCGTCAGTTTCACTCAACTGCTTGTCTCCTTCCTTGGGGTGCACTCTGTTGAGGGCCTCTAAAACTAACTCGGAATAATTTATGTTACTACCCCCACTCACTCACCATAAACTGTTCAGGGTGTACTTGCTGAACATTCAACCCCACCCTCCCCATGGATAATCCTTGTTACCTACAGTCTTTACATTCCTTCCACAAATACATTTAGCGAGTCCGTTACGCAAAAGCATGGATAAGAGTATAAATTAGTAATTCCATCTTAAAAACCACATATATCAGTGACTGTGTAAGACTAGCTCTAGACTGTTCTAAAGTATTTGATGCTCACAATATCCCTCAATTATAATCTTCCGTAAAACTCTTACTTTAAAAAAAGTACAAAATTGCACACTACACATATTATCTTAGGCTACTTTTTTTTGTAACACTAAAGATAACGAAGTCAATATACGAATTATAATTTTTATCCACTTTTAAATCATCACTTTTTTCAAATCACGAACTAAAATAAATTCTCCGAAGGTTTGTGAGAGAAAGCCTAATTAATTTGGCTTCTATTATTTTAGAACGAACTATCCACGCAATAAATATTCCTAAATATTTTTCCAAATTTGGTTCCTTTATTCTTGGTATTATGAGGCCTTGGAATTAAATGACATAAAAAACTAATTTGCAAATGAATAAAAAAGAAATCGTATTTTGATCATAAATTTGGCCTAAGTTTCAGGTCTTTTTCAGGGCAGAGTAACGAAGGAAACAGAAAAAAAATATAAAAAAGAATCAATATGTTACAGAAAAAAGGAATGAATAAAAAAATAAAATAATAAAAGTGTGTGTAACATAGAATATAACTATATTAGTAATTATACTAAATACTGGGCATGTATAAGGAAAAGAACATATACAATGTAAACAATTTGAAAGTGCACATACCAATGGGAGAGGTGGTGGGAGACTGTCTCCCGTTCTAGCATAACTAAATCATGGCTCAGAAGAATTACATGTAAAATTATTAGTAAATATTAATTTGGTTGTGGTTTATTATCGCAAGTAAATTTTAAACAATTAATGAGAGGGAATAGAATAAAAAAATCTATCTGTCCCAGACAGGACTGGAACCTAGATCTCCTGCTTGCCGGGCCGGAATGTTTCCATTACACCACCGGGACACGCTAGAAAAACTTATTACATTCCCATCACACTAGCGAGAGCCTAACCCATGAGAAGTGGGACAGATAGATTTTTTAAATTCTATTCCCTCATTAATTGTGTAAATTATTAGCTTTTTTTTCCTTATATATATTCAGTACATAGACTAACTTTTAGTATCTATTCTTTCTTTTATTTTTTATAATAACATTTTTTTGTTTTTATATTTTGTTTGTATGTTTTCTTGTTAAAAGTGCTGATATTTATAGTGAAACAGTAGCAATAATAAAAACTATTTTGTTCCAGGCCGAATTCCTGACCAATCCTTCATTACAAAAGTTCAAGACCTTCGAAATTTGTTCTAAAAATTGTAGAATCGCTTATATATATAGGATAATGAACAATAATGTAAATCTAATATTAGAAAAAAATGTTTGAAATTATCATAAATTATGAAATAAAATTTTATTTTTTGTCTAATAATCCATATTTAGGTAATTACTTTGGTTTTTAATATTTATTATACTTTCTATGAAGTTTTGTTTTAGTTGTGTTAAATATGAAATTGTTAATTTGTAAAACCAATAGAGTATTTGTTCATTTTTTCAGTTGTAATTTTCTGAGGAATTAACTGTTTTAAAACAGTGGTAATGGGCAAGTGTCAGTTTATACAATTTTATATTCAATTTTCTATATAGAATAACTGCACTCTTTGAGCTTAAGAGAGGGGGGAGGGAAGTTGCACCCAATTAATTAATGCTACTCGCTTGAAGCCTTTAAAGTACACAATAATTGAGCTCCCTTGAGCAATTTAATTTCTGGCTGATTACTTTATTTAGCTCTCAATTGGAAGTCGTATGAGGATTAGGGGTAACAGGGAGTGGGAAGTTTCAACCCACTCCCACAATTCCCTCCAGGTTTTGGATTAAAACTTGCATTATTTAATCAGTTCCGCCACTGGAAGAATTTAAAATTGGCCTAATAATGCTTTGTTGCTGCTACCCCTGTTCTACACAAATTTTTTTTTTCTAATAGAATTCTCAGCAGAGAGGGGGTTAATAGTTACAGATAAAATATTTAAATGGCAGAATCTTTTTTTAAAATAAATGAGTATCGCTTAGGAGAAGCGGTGTTGACTCTCATCTCAAGAAACTCTGCAATTTGTTGTTATTTACTGAAAGAATTAAAAATATTGTTTAAAATAAACTTTTCTATTAATATTAATCAATACAAAAATTTTAGAAAATTTAATAAAGTTATTGGGATGACTTGAAGTTAAAAAATTGTCTAATTGAAGGACAAATAATTAAAATTTTTCAAGTAAGTCGCCCTAAACGCGAAACTACCAAGAAAAAAAAAAAGATTTCTATTGATAACCACATAGAAACCTACGATAGCAAAGTTACATTACAACTAGCGTGCTCGGCGTTCAAGATTGGAAGGTTCCGGCGGGGTCTATGCAGCTGGTAGAAGTGCCTTACTCAACTGGCGCTTGGGATGCAAGGATAGGGCGGACGTAAGTAACGTTTTAGCCTTCCGAAGTTATATTACACAATTCTAACCCTAAATTGTACCTTTGTTAAAGACTAGGGAGACGTTTGATGAGAGAACTAGACTTGTACGGGATAGGGCCAATTCATAGAGGCCACCTGCTTCCTTTCTTCAGAAGAGGAAACTAGGGTTACGCAGAAATAGCTATTAGATTATTCTAGGTCTTCCTCGCCCCTCCACGAAGTTGTAAAAGCGATTTGCCAGTGGCCACCCAGTCAGTGCAAATTTCGTCTCAGCCGGGGTTAGTTTCCGTCTCAAAGCACATGTCTCAGAGCATCGGGCTGGTCGTAGCCTTTGCAATGCCAGTAACAGTGAAGTGATAAGTGACAGTAATTAGCAACTGCTTTGGGGCTTCTATGTAAATAATCACTACATAACATGTATCTTTAAATTATATGTATATATATATATGTATAATACAATCTTCATATATGTTTACAAATTATAATAAATGGGAAAGCTAGAGAAAAAAAAAACACTGGCCAGTAATATAGTTATATAGTGGTGAGTTATTAGTTATTTTATTCATTATGAAACACATCCAATTGATAATCAAATTTTTACTCGGGAAAGTAGTCTTTAAGAAAACAACCCCGTTCTAAAGGGAGAATCCACAATGATATTGGAAGATTTTAGCTGGCGTCCTCTTTGTCCTTCGTCCTGTCACACTAATTACACAGCTCACTTAGTCCCCGACATTCTGAAATCTTCACTGGAAACTTTGACTTCTCACTCACTCTTAATTCAGTTAAGTCTCTTCCAATAAATTAAATTAGAGTTAAGCGCTTAGGTGACAGACAATTCTTAAAGCCATTTATAAACGTCCGACGCCCCAGATAAGCGGAATAAATCTAAGTGACAGTTCAACTTCCGAGTAAGCTAAAAGCTTGGAACAATAAGCCCTCTAAATTGAAATGTAAAAAATATAGTTAAATGTTGCGTTGGTTAACGATAACTGATGTTTGAATCCATTGGAATTATTTATTACTCAATGGAGAAGACGTTTGCTGTATTTCCAGGAGGTTCAGCAGGAGCTGACAACTGTCTTCAGGGGCATAAGATGAAAAGGATTCCATTCAGGAGACAAAGAATAAAAAACAAGAGCATTTGGTGTTCAGAATTTGTAATTTGTAGCCTACTGAGAACTGTAATACAATAGTATTGTAAAGAATTAGGGACGAGAGAACCAGACCTGTACGGGAAGGGGTTAATTAAAGGATGCGACCTGCTACCTTGCTTCAGCAGGGGGAATTAGGGTTACTTAGAAATCGCTATTAGATTCTCGAGTCAGGGATAAGTATAACTGTATTTCAATAAATAATTGAAAGTTCAGGTTGCGAACAAAAGGACATACTATACAATAAATGCAAGGGAATAGAGTAAAAATTCTTACTATCTCAGCCGAGACTCGAACCCGGGTCTGCTGCTTACTGGTCTGGCATGTTTACCAAATAGAACACCGAGGCAAGCCAGATGATTCATTATATTCCCCGCACTCTACTGGGAGTCTAAACATTTTTTTCATTCTATCTTTTTTTTAAATTCTACTTCCATTTCATTCATTGTCTAAAATTAATGTGGGATTAAATACCACAACTAAAATCAGTATTTAAAAAAGGACATACATTCTTTCTAAATCATGCTTAAAAAAAAAAAAGTTTCAAAGATTAAATCACAAATAAATTGGGTTTATTTTAAGTTTAGAAGCTTCTATTCTTATTTTCTAAAACATATTTGTAAATAATTTTATTATATTTATTTACATTTTTTATTGCAAATCCAAAGTGATGTTAGGCTTCTCAAATGAAACACGACACTCTTCAACTCATTCTGTTAGCTCGACCAATATATACATTTCAAAAGCACTCTGCTAAAACAACTACTACTCATCCCCTTTTCAATACTCCAAGGGTCAGGGGAAAATCCAAAATCAATGGAAACACAGCTTTTGCTTGGGGATTGAGTTTTCCTCCCCCCCCCCCCCCTGTAATTCCTAGCTCGCTATAGCTTAAACTTATGCCCTCTGATCGGTTTGAACAAATCTATAAATTGCGTTAAGAACTCACAGAGAGCAGTTCTCAACGCTCTCAACGCGAGAGACACAAGCAGGCAGACAAACTAACAAACAGAAAAAAAAAAGAGCTGGTTTTATTTTATTTTATTTTTTTTATTCGAGGGCTCTATTTAAATGTAGAGTGGTGACTGTGGGGTGTCGGGGTGGTTCTTTAGAAGTCCACTAGCGGACTCCGTCTAATTTAACTTGTTAAAGCGAATCACTGGGAGTCCCTCCGCCTATCCACAGCATTTACATTCATTTATTTAGGATTTCGCCTGTCGCCCCTAGTCTTCAAGGGGGTGGGAGAGGGTAGAGCTAACTCCTTTATTTCCCTTTCTGACAGGGAGAGTCTTATTTCAGGCAGACGGCGTCTTCCTTTTGTACACACCAGAGGAATTATATTGGCAAGGGACTAGATTAAAGAACTATTTATAGGATAGTTAGAAATAGAAGTAATAATTTTACCAATCCAAAAAAAAAAAAAAAAATGTAATCAGAATTGATAATTGTCATTCAGAAAGGTATTAACAGGTGCTGTACAATTTAAACACATTTATTATGTTTCATTACAATTGACATATATGAAAGAATTAATTAATTTAATTTTAAAACCGGACTATAAGCAATGTAAGCGTAGAATTTTGACAAAGCTCAAGTCACTATAAATATTATTATCATTTGTTTGTGGTATTTAATCTCACGTAAATTTTAACAATTTTTAGTGGAAGGAAACAGAATAAAAAATCTTACTCTCCCAGCCAGGACTCGAACCTGGATCTCCTGTCTCGGTATCATAAATGGAAAATGCACCGGCCCGGGTAGCAGGAGATCCAGGTTCGAGTCCTGGCTGGGACAGTTAGATATTTATTCTGTTTCCTTGCACTAAAAATTGTTAAAATCTTAAGTCTCTATGCTTTTCCCGAAGGATGCGTTCATTCATCGTTGTTACATTCTTAAATTTCTTCATTAATAAACGTCTTTCGTAAGAAAAAGAAACAAAAACAAAAACGAAACGTCTCATTTTAATCTAATGTGAAGAATAAAATATATATCGTTGAGTCTTAAGATGGTTCTCTTGTTTACCTATTAAAAATTGCATTTTACATCTGTTGTGTAGTAAAACACTGTGTGTTATGTAAACAAACATGTGTACCAACTGTTGGTCATGAAATATTTCATTTGTTGAAAACTCAATATATATATAATAGAATGATACTATATCTTGAAAACAAGAGCTAATATATAATTTTTATGGTCATTTTCGGTTTTAACACGTGGAAATACATTAAAATCAGCTAATTTCAACCCCGAAACAAAAACTTTGTTGTTCAGTGTAATTATTCTCAGCTCCCTCGGTAGCGTAGTTGGTTAACGCACCCGCCCGAATAGTGGGGGACCCGTGTTCGTTTCCTGGCTGAGGTAGAGAGTTTTGTTTTTTTGTAGCTCCCTGTACGATTCAAATAAATAAATAAAGTATTTTGCAAAATGTGGTGCTTAATGATTATCTTTCTCAGACGCGGAAGAATCTCTTTTGATTGTAATTTGTAAATTTCTTACCAATAATGAACATTTTACACTCCCTTATGTCGAAGAGATGGTTCCTAGGTCTTTTCCGCCGAATAAAGGNAAAATTAAAAAAAAAAAAAAGTATATTAAATAAGATATTTTGAATGTTGAGGGGGATTTCTAATTCTAAATATACATATATCAAATTTCATTGCGATCCCTCAAAACTATTTATTTTTGGTTGAAATTGGATGAGAGAAAAGGGGGGGGGGAGGTAGAGAAGATCAAAATACGTAATCGTAATATTTTATTTTTTTCACAGACTCAAGGTCTGGCGGATCGAAAGAGTATCTCAGAATTTAATATGCTTTAAGAATCCTTCATAAGAATACCCCTTTCTATTGAAAATTCCAGAGTTAGGTGTTCTGGAAAAGAAATGGTGGAGGGGAGTCTAGAGAATGAGTATTACCCCTATAAAATACCTCACTTCATACAGGTAAGATCCGCTGAATTTAATTTTGGAATTCCAATGGTTGTAGGGAAAAAGGGGTGTAGCTTTGAGTCTGGGACATATTGCATATATTTACGTATACATATATTTATATACGTTGTATGCGTGTGTGTGTGTGTGTGTGCATTACTAAATGTTTGAATCTTCAATCAAGTGAACGAGGAAATTCATCTTTCTATCTCAGCAAAGATTGGTTCAACTGTGAAATAAAATGTTATTATGTATGATAAGAGATGCAGAGTCATACAGTCTACTGGCTGAACGCACGCAAACATCGAGTATTGCAAATATCTTTTTGGTGGACCTCATGACAGCATCTTACAACACTGCATCCAGGTGCATAATCAGCACCAGTTTACGGTAAGTTTTAGCACAAATTTGCTCATTTACATAAATGGTTGAGCACTGTGTTTCGTCCTAGTCCTTCATGGATCTGAATTTTGGTGGGGGGAATTTAAACATTTTTAGAACATATTTACACTTATATGAATTGGCTACTTGTGTTTATTTTGAAATTCTTAGAAATTGTAGAAAAAATATCTTTCCACATTTTCAATTAAAAAAATGTTAAAGATGACAAACTTTGAATGTAAATATCTTGAACAATCATACCTTCTATTATCCGTCTTCATTGGTTTCTGCAAACCATCTTCTGATGGCGAGCGCTTTCGGACATTGTCCATCTTCTGACCGAATACATGCGTTCACTGTCACTGTCTGTATTCAACTGCGTTTGTATTCTGTGATTAGTCGGATGCGTCAGGTGTAGCTGTAACGGTCGCTTTGTCGGCGATAAGGTAAATATCTTCAACCTAAGAGGAAATTCCTTGTGGAATTTCAAGGGTGGTTTGAAAAGCAAAATTGCAACGTTTGGAGTAAAATCTGATGAGTTAAACTGTAGAATTTAAGATTTATTAATCTTAGTTTTGGTAGATTTCCATCAATGAAACCATTTTGTATTTACACACGGCAAATCTGCTTAGGTTACGCTGGTCCTGCCTTATGGATTTTTTTCAATAAAATTCTGTGGAGTTCAATATTTTCAAAGATGAGAAGGAACATGAGAATAGTTCTGAACTAGTAGAATTTCCCTCTACACACTTAAAAATAAATTGGACCAGAACACCGCAAAGTGTAAACCGGAACTTGAAGAGACTTCAAGTGAGCTTTCTATTGAGAATAATTGGTCCATGAAGAGGGATGAGAAGGGAGTTTTAGATCGATGTCTATAAATAATAAAAAAATTCCTTGTCTGCCAGCTTGCGGGGGGGAACAACATCAAGGGGTAATAAGATTACTGCGGGAAGGGAGGAAGAGAGATAAAGAAAGGGCTTACAGCTCGTCTGAAGAAGTACTCTGTGTCCGTTTCCTGAGTGTGGGAGTGTATTTCCCCACTGCCTTCTTAATGTAAACATATATATTTATGGGCAATGTATAGGACTGAGGAGGAGTGATAACCGGTTGATGTAAGTAACGTGCCGTATCAGAGCCCTCTCGGAATTCAATCTAAAGAGAGTGGGCAAGGAAGAAGAAATCTATTGAAGTCGTGGGTCTTAGCGCGTCGAGGGGAATGCCGCGAGAATGGTGGAGGGCTCCTTCTCGATACCCTCCTTTCGGTTATTAATTTATAGCGATATCGGCCCTGGAGGGTGGCGGCATGGTAAGTAGAAGGGGGCGGGTATTCAAATCACGTAATGCCTAAACTGCTGCCCGGATCCGGACCGTCGATTCGCCCTGATCTCTCCAGAGCGCGCCACACTGGCTTCACAGGAGTGCCCACGCTTATCACTGATAACAGTCCGATGGCCGTTTTCTCCCTTATCTACAAAGGAAGAGGAATGATTATTGACCTGGGAGATAAGGATATCGTCATTCTTTATTGTCCTGATAGATAAAGGAAATAGTTATTTATCTCTATGTCTTTAAAGGAAGAAAGGTTATGTTACTCTTGCGTCCCGGGAGATTAAGGTTTCACTTCAGGTTTTATTTTAGAACTTCCGTTTGTGATGGCCCAATCATTTTCCGACGGATCATTGAGTCCCAGTAGAGCACCGATTTCCTTCGAATGGAAAAAAAATCAGAAAGTCAGAGCAGTTTATTGGTCTCAAAATTTATAAATTTTTTGTTATGGTAAATATGCCAAAAATTGACTGATCCGTAGCATGTTTTCTTCATAGATATTTTTTTATGTGTTGACCTTCTCTTTTTTTGTGTGTGTGTTAACCTTCTATTTAACCACTTAGGGCTATGGAGGGAGGGGCTTTAGAGTCATGGAGGGAGGGGCTTTAGAGTCATGGAGGGAGGGTCTATCTACTCGTTGCCATCCCATTCTAAACATCCATGGCTCAGAACAAGCTTTAATTTGTCGGGTTGCAAGACCTGAACGAATCCCTTGAGCTACTCTGGTACTCCTTGAGGTTTAAAGAAACACACACACACACACACACACA
>KZ807783.1:60301-72825 GCA_000696205.2 Oncopeltus fasciatus | reverse complement strand
TATATATATATATATTTAGTGCAGTACATCATATCTAGGTTCAGTTTCGGATAAAAAATAGATTATCTGGAGAAGTGAAATTGATTCATTATTTTATTTATTCATCACTCCGGACATTTCTTAAACGCTATATTCGGGGAAGATGTTCGCCTATCTACTACAAGTAGGAAAAATGGTCAAAATAAGGTTGAAGGCTGAGTTTGAAAATACCTCATAGAAGCGAATTTCTTACAAATTTGGAAATGTCAGGGCAATCATGATGCTCCCCTGAAGGCAAGGGTAACTCGCTAGGGCTGGCAAAAACGAAGTTGGAAAAGCACCTCAACAACGCGTGCTTTAGGCCTCGCAAAGACATGTTGGAGTCGGAGGTTCTGTCTGTCATCTACAATGCATCTAAATAATCTAAAAGGTTATTTCCACCACTAATGAAGTGGTATAGAACTATCATTCCTTCTATTATCCGTTTTCATTGGTTTCTGCAAACCATCTTCTGTTGGCGAGAGCTTTCGGACATTGTCCATCCTCGTGGCCGAATACATGCGTTCACCGTCACTGAAGTGACTGATGTTGAATACAGACAGTGACAGTGAACACATGCATTCGGCCACGAAGATGGACAATGTCTGAAAGCGCTCGCCAACAGAAGATGTTTTGCAGAAACCAATGAAGATGGATAATAAAAGGTATGATAGTACAATGCATCTCCCCACAGCCCTCTCTCTCTACTTTCTCACCAATACGATCTCAGTGTCCCTCTGACGTCCTCATTTGTAGATAAGCCGCCATATGCGGCAGCGTAATTTATATAACTACATCTTATCTATTTATTTTTTATCTATTTATCTCTTTCTGCCCCTTCATCCCCCCCCTATTCCTCCACCGCTTAATATGTCACTTTGAACGTAAAGTTCCCTCTTATCACTTTAACCAAGTAATGGTAATAATTCGTATCGATTTACATTAATTAATAAATTTTAAATCAGGATAAAATAAAACGTTTATGAGTATACGTATCACTCGGGAATGTGATATCTATAATAAATAAGAGAAGGTGGGAGAAAGAGTGAAGGAACATACAAAAAGAAAAAAACTACAGTGAGAGACTCTCTTCACTCATCATTGAAGAAAGACGAGAAGTAAAAGACATAATAATTCAAATATTTAGTTCAAGAATGGTTACTTATTTTTTTTATAAACTCTTTTATAATGAAGTAGAATTTGTTAACTTTATATAGTTATAAAAGTTAAAATGTTGTTCGACAGATAATAACTGTCACAAACAAACCAAAGAAACATGCTAAAAAGTAATAATTAATTTGAAACATTTAAAAACTATACCGAAATTAACATATTAATTTTAAACCGATAAATCTACATATTTGCATCAAATATAAATTGTTTACTTGTGTGTAATTTACTATTTAAAAAAAAAAAATCTCAAAAAGTCATTAGAATTTAATACAGCCTATAGAATAAAATATAATCAATAAAATAAAATATAGTAAAATAAAACAAAATCAATACATATAATTAATAAAGAAGTATATTGTACGGAATTTATGATTTAAAAAAAATGATTTTGGCAAATTCCTTGCCAATTTTTTAAATTTTTATAAGGAATCTATCCTTGGCTCTGATGATGAGGTCCTCAATCTCGAAAGCAGTCACCAGAAAAAAAAATTATTATGTATGTATTTATTTTGATATATTTAATTTAATTTTATTTATTTATTGATGTGGTTAAAAAAAATAAAGTGATAAATGCTCGAATAGGTAGATTTTACCTTAACGAGACTTGTAAAAGTGTAATACTGTGTAGTATGTTGTTAAAATGATCATGTAGACTTTTTGCTAGAAAACGCCAATTGGAGTGATAGGCAAATNAAAATATAATTTATAAAATAGTCATATAACATACATTGGGTAATGTACAAAAATATCGTTTCATATACAGGATAATAAAATAAAAAATTTAATCAAGATATTATGTCATATTTAAAAAATATATCGAAATTTGACGATTCAATTAAAATGAAAAATAAAATAAAATATATAAAAAATATCGTATACTGGATAATGGACAATATCACGACTAAAAATAAGGAATTAAATAAAACTCAGATAGTTATGGGAAAAGTAACAAGTATATGGAAGGCCCCAGTAGCAAAAATCCCACACAATATCCCACGCACACTGGGAGTTGGGTTTATTCAGATTTAATTTTAAAAATGAATAAAAGCAAAGAAAATTGTGCGAAGACTGGAATTTTCATTTGTGACAAACCTTGTTTTTTAGAAAACATTTTAAGACATGAACAGTAATTTTTGTAAATGGTAACCTTTTTTCAGTATTATCGTACTTCCATTCCCATAGAATTTTGTTTTTTGTTTAAATAAATGCAGTTTATAGCTCTAAAGTTTCAGAAGACATATCATGTAATCATGTAAAAATCTTGTAATTATGGTTGTTTTAATGTTTATAGCTGCTTATAACTTTTTATGTTTGTATAATTTTTTAGTTCTTTATTACTCTTTTTCACATAATGTGTGTAGTATCATGTGCTAATTTAAAATAAATTTTTAATTTTTGTATATTCCTCTCTTAAAATCTTGTTATATTGCGAAATAAATTACTGACAAGAGCCCGTGGAGTGGACATAGAGAGAGATATACTTGAGAGAAAGAGAGAGAGATAAGCCCCAGGTATGGTGATATAAGATAGCTGGCTTATAAAGAGAGTAGGTGGGGTGGGGGGATTGAGGAAGGCGATAAGTCAGGTTATAGCCGCTACATGGCTGGCATAACCTCCCTCCCTCCCAGGGCTATTAGGTAAAGTGGCCTGTTGCAAGCAGTCCATCTTTGGAACGGCCGCGATGTTTCTTCGTCTCCTCTCCCGGCAGCGGCATCTACAAGTCAGCTGTTCGATACATATATATTATAGGTACACCCCCTCTACCTGGAGCCCACCCCCCGCCAACCCCTTGGATATCCATAAGCCCCATTAGCTAATGGAGTACGGACGGACGTGGCCGAGGGCCAATAGAGAGCTCTACATTAGAGAGGTGTTTCCCTTCAGCTCTTCATGTTTTCAAATAAAACTCAAGGGGAATATCTTCCCCCCCCAAAGAAATAAAATATACAGACGTCATAATAATTTAATCAATTTTTAATTAATTAAATTTCCAGAAAATTTGAGAAAAATAATAAAAGTGTCCCATCCATATATAACCATGATGAAAACATATTTCTTTAATACTAAATTGGCTTTTATGACTTCATTGCATTATTCTTCATTCAGATAGTGAAAAAAAATACAATTTAAAATAAAAATGTATTTTTTATTATCTGCCGACATTTCAGCTTACATTGTAAACCATCTTCAGGGTTATAATAAAAGCGACAGGGGACGTCGTGTTACCTGGATCGAATGTTCATGACTGACCATGAATTAATTTAAAAAAAAAATTCGTTTCTCCGTAAAATGTACTTTTTTATTAATTATACCTTAGCACTTTCATGGCACACGATCCCATAATCATAGATAATAACTGTCACAAACAAACCAAACAAACATGCAAAACAGTAATACTTAATTTGAAACATTGAAAATCTATAACAAAAGCTAACATATTAATTTTAAACCGAAACATCTACATATTTACATCGAAAATAAATTGTTTACTTGTGTATAATTTACTATTTAAAAAAAACTATTAGAATTTAAACAGCCTATATAATAAAATATAGTTGTGGCGGCGTTTTCGCTGGTTCGAAATTGGTAAATAATAATAAATATTTAATATTGAAAATAAAAGAAAAAGAAAGAAAAATAGAATGTAAGAGGTAGCAACTTACAAGGTAGCTTCAGCAGGTAGTTCGATCCTCTCACTCATCTGCAGTTTTTCCTCCAAAGCGGCCCTGAAATTAAAGGTCTCTAACTCGGCCAAGAGAAAAACCCAAAAATTCAGAGCACTTACCTTCNTCGGGCATAAACACACGCAGCCACTGCACAAGCATGGAGGAGTTAACTGCAAGTGAACGAAAAATTGGAGTGTGCTCCACTCAAAATTAAAATAATCAACAAACAGTTTATTTTAGAGGTCCAATCTCAAGATATTATAGTGCCAAGATCTTGAAAGGATGTATTAAAATATTTAGTAGTGCAATGTTATATTTCAGCATAATATATTTAAGATATAGGGTAATAGAAGATGAAGTTATATCACAGGATGGCTTCCTAAAATTTTTCTTCCAATTTAAAGCTTTAATATGTAATGGCTTCCAATGTCTTAGAAACATTCTCTGGTTAAACGACGTTATAGACACCAGGAGCACCTGTGCTTCTACATTTAGAAGGTAGACTTCAAAAGAGGTCAGATGGTCCTATGAAGTTCTAGATCTTTGTCAACTTCTGAATGAGGCAAAGGGATTAAAACAAGTTACGTAAGAAAGCAATAAAATATTAGACTATATCTTTAATGAGGTCCCTATAAAGGCAATCATATAAGGTTCTCTACAAAGATTTTGCATTGGGAATCAGCTCTAATACTTACAAAGAAAGGCAGTCTTATTGAGAAGGAAGGAGAATATGTAGCTTTCAAAACCAGCAGATCCAGCTGTGCTGACATAGGGAAAGATTGGTAGAACGTCCTCATCCAACACTGCTAACAAGTACCTAAAGGGTATCAATTATAATTTTTTATTAGTATTAGTAGATTAACCAATCAGAAAGTAAGCTATTTCCATTGATAACATGATGAGGCTTTCCAAAAAATTTTTCTCATTGTTTTCGTCATATTTCTTACATTTGAAATGCAAATTGATAACATTTAAGTTCCTATAGTTCTAATAACTTTATTTAATTATCTATTTGTTTCATTGTTATCTGATTATAATCAGTGTCTATACAGAGCAATCCCTGGATTATATTTCTCCAGTTACCAATGAACTAAGTTATGAAGTATATCTATGAACTTATATTAATATACATCTATAAAATATACCTAAAAACTAATATATCCGTGGCACAATATAGGTATGAACTATACTTAAGAACTATATTCCTAGATTAAATCCATAAATTAATTATTTAAATACATATTATTATTATTATTATTATTCTTTACAGAAAAATACAAAAGTGTCCTGTTGTAGAAAATGCAATATGTAGCAATCAAGAACAGGTCGGGTAGAGGGTGTAGTGCACACACAAAAGAAAATATCACAAGGAGCAAAATTATTGGGGATCTCTTGCCCTTCGTCAGTGAGAAGTGAAGAGTTACTAGGCTGTGGCCTAGTGGCTACACTATACTAGGGTATCTCTTCACTTCTCAAACGAAGGGCGAGAGATCCCCAAAAATTTTGCTCCTTGTGATATTTTGTGTGAGTACTAGTGCAGAAAGAGAGTGCCTCTATCTGACCTGTTCTTGATTACTATATATATGTATGTAGACAGAGAGGAGTGAGAGGGAGAGGAAGAGAGAGAGAGAGAGAGAGAGAGAGAGAGAGTGAGTGGGAAACTCTAGTCCGGGGGGGTTGGTCCCTGTTTCTGATTTGTGCGCATACAGTAGCGCGCTCTCTGCCCACTGAGATCAAAGAAGCCTTTCTCTCATCCCCCCCCCCACCACCCCCAACGCCCCGGTGCAAATAGAATTTGGAGCCCGCGACCCTCCGCCTTGTCCTGTTTGTCTGATTGTGTCTGCTGGGAGTAACGTCCCCACCACCTCCTACACCACACACACCTCTATGTATCTCTCTCTCTCCCTCTCTCTGATCTTTGCACTCTCCCCATCTACTTCTTCTCACCTGCAGAGGGAGTGTCTCTACCTCCTCACACATGCGGCGACAATCCCCCCAAGAGGGATGGAGTAGATGTAAAACCCCATGGTATGTATTCCCAGAGTTTTCAGGATACGTGGGTATTTTCCGGGAGGATTTTCTGAGCTTTGGGGAGTCTTGGCAGGATACCATACAAGGAAAATTAAGACTGTAAATTTGGATATTTTTTTTTAAAAGTAAAGCGTAAGGTGTAAGTGATTGAAATGAAAGATGTAAAAGCTTGGGCTACAAGAAACAGATCTGAGGATAAACGAGTAGGAAAAAGGAAAGGAATAAGTTGAGATTGAAGGAACAAAAATCTCTAGTTTAACAACGAGAGAAAATAAATAACACCAAAGGCATATAGATTATTTTCATAATATCTGAAGATGAATACGAACTTACAGGATAATGAAAAATACTGTAAGCGAAATCCACAAGCGCACCCCATAAAATTGAAGACAAGTGTCTAGAAGGCCTAGAAAGCTATTGAGAATATTGAGGTTTTATGAGGAAAATGTCAGTGATACTATAGTTCAATTCCAGCTGTTGTTTTTTCACGCTGGTACAAATTTCCCGCGCTTGTAATTGAGTTCTCGTGGAAACAGTAAATGTTTGAACAATATAAGGGGTCAGTTGAATAAAGACGTCTGCCATTGAAGGTCAGCGAAAACAAAGCCTCGTAAATAGAACACAGTATAACAAAATTTGCCTTCCATTTTATATTTATAAGTGAAGTGCCCAATTTCAACAATTAAATTTGACTATACAGTTAAAAATTTGGAGGGAGCCCCCCCTCCTAGTTGGTCAACTTCGCTTTACGACTCCTAAAATATTTCTTTTATTAATAAACTAATTTTATAAGGTCTTAACCTCCCTTTATACTACGTAGGGAGAAGGAGGGAGGGGCTATCTAATGGTTACAATGCTAATCTAAACATCCATGGCTCAGGACAAGCTTTTACATATCGATTGACATGCCTTGGCAATGCGATCCCGAATTGGATCACATGAACTACCTTGGCATCCTCTCTATTAAAGGGATTTTCATAATAAAAGTTCTGTATTAGTTTGGGGGAACCTAATGTAAGCAGATATGGGCAAATCACCAGTATGTTACAGTATGTTAATATAAAATATGTATATTAGTGTAGAAATACTATATCTTCAATTTTATATGTTATTTCATATGTACTCCAATTTATAATTTGAATATTGAATGAATGAAAATAATCTCAGATATTCAAAATCTCTTCTATAATGAATAATGTCCACCAGATACAATCTTACCAATTGTTTTAATTAAGCAGTAGATATTTAAAAAAAATCAATATAAACATTAAAATATCAAATATTAATAAATAACCTCAGAATATTTAAGCTTAAGAAGGAAGAAATGTCTGCTAATGACTACCAATTTGGTACCCCTTCCTTGTAACTGATTATATTATATATATGTATATATGTAGGTGTATATATAATATATATTATTATGTACATAGTTTGCCTTTTACAAAAATGTTATTAGTTTCCGAAAATGTCATAATCTAATATTGTTTTTATAGAAATATCTGTCGGAAAAGATTCTGAAACAATAAATATAGGATGTTTCAAAATAGTGCTAAATTTGAATTGAATACAAAACACAGTTTTTAGTATTTAAATTGTTTTTTTATTATTGAATAATAAAGTACATAAGATAGGATTATTTATGGAGTAACAAATCGGGCAAATAGGTTTGGCACACAGCCCGTGAAACAATAAAATTACTGCATGAGATATTTCCAGGTCGTGTACTCTCTCGTTTCGGTAATCAGTATTAGCTTCCTAGATCGTGTAATTTTACGCAATTTGATTTCTTTTTATAGGTTTTTTTTGAAATCACAGGTCTATGTTAACAAGCCCAAAACCACCCGTACATTAAAGGAGGATATTCAACGCTGAATCAACGAAATTCTGCCACATTTATGCGCAATGGTTATGGAAGATTTTGGTAAAAGATTACGCATGTTCATGCAAAGCTGTGGAGGACATTTGCCCTATGTGTTATTCCATGAATAACCCTATCCTATGTACTTTATNATAATCTTAGAAGTAATTTTATATAAAAATTTCAATTGGAAACCATAGTTAACGAGATTTAAAAAAAATTATTGAAGCTCATCCGCATTGAAGAAACGTAAGAGAACCTTAGCCAATATATACACAAAGAACACTTTTGTAAATTAGGCAAAAACACTTATTAATTATATGCCATAGGATTTTTGAGATTAGTTATATGGACTACTTTGATGGGGTAAAGTAAAAGAAACTTCAGAGATATTTAGAATACAAAAGCGGTTTATAAGAGTCATGTCTAATTTAAATGCCAGGTCATCATGCAGAGGTCACTTAAAATCAATGAAAATTATGACCTTTCCAACTCTATATGAATACTATACGCACATTAAAATAACGTTAAAAAATATCCCCCCTCCCAAAAAAAAGAGATACAAACAAAAAAAAAAAAAGAGATTCAACACTTTAAATATGTAATTTATTAGGCATTTGACATCCTTTTGCGAAAACTTGTATCCTTTTATGTAATTTCTTTAAATATAACTCTTATAATAATTTTTAAATTTTAATCATTAAAAGCTATTTAAAAAATATTTTTACGAAATAAATGAATTTTTTAAAGTTAATTTTCAAAATTGCATTTATCCTTCTTCTGTTACCAGTGATAATAACATTGTTTATTTCTGACAAATGTTTGGTATTATGCTATATATTATTTTCAGTTATATTATATAAATGTGCGATATTTGTAATGTGTATTATATTAGTTAAGTTACATAGGTGATATTATATTGAGTAATATGATTTCATACATTCATACATTTTTGATAAAATTGTGATTTATCAATGATAATGACGTAAATATAAATTATAAATTAAATGTATTATATGATGTACGCAAATTCTATATATATTTTGATTCTTGGATTTAAATATTCTGTTTCTATTTTATTTTATTCTTTTGAAGACTCGTTTTAGGCTCTATTCTATTCTATATATTCCCAAACTCCTGTCGACAATGAACAAGAACTTCGATCGCGGCCAGCAAAAAACACTGGTCATACATTTTACGTTCGCTGTACTTTCCGACTTGTAAATTAAATTTTGTCATTCTCCCTTATTTATATATACATATCGTTAATGAAACATGAGAAATCTGCATAGGTTCTTCAAGCTCTTGCTTGACGGACTTCTATATTAAAACTATGAGGCAAACTTTATTTAAATTTTAAAATATATCCCTTTAAGGTACTTATACTGCACTCTGTATGAATACTTTATTCACTTTTAAAAGCTTCACTTGATGTTTACTTAGTATTATAAAAACCTTGATATTTTTACAGTTTCTCGCACATCTGTATTGTCTAAATAAATTCCAACATGACTACTATATTTTTGACTTTTTGGTTTGAAGTAGTGAAGTTTCGTACAAGGTGTTCTTCACCTCTTCAGTCTCCTGTTCAAATCTGATATCGTATGTTTTACATCACGAGCATGAAATATTTGCTTTTGTAGTTGTTGCTACTGGGGTTGCTGTACTTCTATTTTTTTTAGTCTCTATATATTTATTTTCATGAATTACGGTATGCTAGCTGTAGTGTCCAGTGTACCGGATTTAGGCTGGTACCATTTTATATATTCTTATAATGTATGGTTTTTACAGTTTTGGAAATTTTTCACTTATTCTATCTTACATTATAAAAGGGTGAAGGGCCCTTATTGTTACAAACTAACTTAATTCCATATTATATACTAACAGATATTTACAATATTTACATAAGAATAAAAGTTTACATAATATATGTGACGGGTAGGGTTACCAATTTGGGGTGGTGGGAGGGGTTACTGTACGTGTTGCCTCATCCGGTTTTACTCTCTGATACTTTTTTTTTTTTGGTCATATGAAATTAAAATTTATGGTTCAGCCAAAAAAAATCTAATAAAAATCACATTCATGTTGAACAGTCCAAAATTCTTCGTCTAGTTGTAAACACATCCAAATACGTCTCAAACTACACAATACGCACAGACCTTAATATCCACTCATGCAAAAAATGCATCAAACTCTGTTAGACTTGCTTCCATTAAAAACTTAACGGCCCCCCAAACACATTAATACACGATATGTCGGCACAAAATAATCCAAACAACACTTTATTTATTTATTTTAAATATATTTACACTATATTTTGAAAGTACCACATTGCACCGGAGTGAGTTATATTGTAAGTCAAAATAAAATACTTTCCACGGATAATAATAGAAACAACAGGTTTCGTGGCTGATATAAATTCTTTCTATTTAATATTTTGATTATCGATATCCGGATATAATCTAATTAATATCTAATAACTTTTATTCTATATAATAGTTCAGTTATTTTTTAGGATTTTGCTAGATCCTTGCTTACATCACTCCCTACTATTCCTTCCCTCACAATTAATCAGCGACCAATTTCCTTTCATTCCTCAGTCAAAAACCTTTGCATTATCCTAAACCAAACCCCTTCATGGAAACCTCATATTTTACACTAAGATGATTTTAGTTGGGGTTCGGTCAAGGTAGATCCAAAAAACACAAATTTAAAAAATGTATTTTTTAATAAAGGATTATCTGCCAACGTTTTGGCTTACATTGTAAGCCATCTTCAGGGCTATCATGAAGATGAGAGAGGACGTCCTGTCCCTAAGTTCACATTTCCATGACTGATAAGTTCACATTTTTGCTCATATTTTACAGATTTCCCGTCGCTGTTTCTCCACTCTCCAATAATTTCGCCGCTCTAGTCATCTGCCTCGTAAAACCCGTAGTCTTCTTGTGTCCTCACACATATTTCCTCATTTTGACTATGGTTGCGCTGTTTATGGTGGCCTCACCGGAGAACTAGAGGATAGGCTTAAGCTTCTGCTAAATTATTTTATCAGGTTTGTCTTTGGTTCATCGAGGAGCGCCCACGTTACAGAGCTGTACTCTGAGTCAGGATGGTTATACCCATCTTTCCCTAGGCAATATATCCTTGGTTCTCTCCTCTATCAAGTCATATTTTCCCATTCCCCTCCCTACCTCTATGATCTTCTACCTTTCAAATCCTCAGTACTTTCCCGCCCCGCCCGTTCTCGACTTTCCGACCTTTACCTTCTCCCTTACAAATCCGCTGCATTTAGTCGTTCCTTCCTCATCAGATCCTCCAGGCTCTGGAATTCGATCTCTTCGTTACTTCGATATTCGTTACTCTTCCTCGCTCGCATCCTTCAAATCCCAGCTATTTCAGCATCTCCTCTTCGCACAATTGGGTATCAGGAACTGCTAAACTGTATCTTGTATATTTTTAATTTTAATTTTTAATTTTTATTATTATCATGATTAATTGTTATGTTATTAGTTTTGAGTTTCATTGTTTTTTCTTGTGTAGCACTCATTTTCTTTCTGTGCATCTATTTTGTTATTATTGTATCTCTTAGGTTCTTTATATTTTTATTACTTATGTCTTCTATTTCCGTACTTGTAAAATAAATTGCAAATATTGCCCTAGTTCTGTTCAAAATATTTTATATTATAATTCTATTGTTTATTTGTACTTTATATGCTATAATTGAATTTATTTTCCATTGAAGCTAATTGTGAAGTTGAGTGATGGAAACTACAGATACTTTGGATAGTCGGAAGGGCCAAAAACATTCCTTATGTTATATTAAAAAAAGGGGGGAAAAAAATGATGTTGGAGTGTCGGAAGAAGCCAGGTGTCTGGGAGCGCAAGGTAAATGATGGTCCCTCCTAGGGCGTGCTCTCTGCACACATTGAAAAATCTGGAGTCGCTCTTGGAGGCGATCAGAGCTCATACCCCGGTCATCTGTCTCCAGCCGGCTTTCAGCGTTCGTCTGTCTCATTTCTCACCCCTCCACCACTTCTCACCCCCTACACACTCGCGCTACAGCTGTAGTCAACTGGGAATCGATAGGTCTTGTCTTGGGGGATTGTTTTTTGCAAATGTCCCCAGGTGATTTTAATAAGTGTTTCACAGAATGAGCACAAGAAGAAATGAAAAAAAAAATTATAGATATTGGAGGCGATGCGCTTAGACCATGTGAAAATTATTTAATTATATTTATGTTACTTTAATTTTGAGCATATGGTTGTAATAAAATATTTAAATAATTTTTGTTTCATATACGTGTTGTAAATGATCACTTCCTATAAGAATACTTCAATGAGTCCTGAGGTATCAGTAACAACTAAGTGTTAAGAGAATATAGTAGCGACGTTGTTATATAAATAAGTCTGAATAAAACTGTATAAATAATAATTATATTGCATCATATTGAATATGAATAATAAAATGTTATATTAAACAAAATATTAAAATTGGTTTACTTTATGAAAATATGTTATGATGTTAATAAGTTATTGTTTGTAGCTCGTATTCTACAATTAATTTATGTAGTAACACTTCATTTTTGAATAAGAAAGAGTTTATTACTATTTTATTTACCTGTTAAATATTCATTTACAATGAATGTTAGTAATTAATGCTTGTTTTCATTAAATTTTCTTTCTTTTTTAATTGCGAATTAAATTTCTACAAAACTGAAAAACATTTTCAGGAATTGTCTAAAAATGCGTGACTATATTTAAAAAATATAATTATAATAA
>KZ807782.1:349919-365776 GCA_000696205.2 Oncopeltus fasciatus | reverse complement strand
TTTATATATAACTAAAAGAAAATAAATTCTTTTAACAGCATTGAATATCTAAATGAACTGAAGAGAAAGAATTAGATAATTCATACAAAAAGAACATTTTCACGAAGAAAATTTTCTATTTCTATTAATCTAGTCGCCCTTTCTCTAGGAGACATAGATATTTATACTTCCCTATAAAAGGCAACGTGTTTCCACTAAATTTTATATATTCATCATGTATTCTATTGTTATTAGAAATTCTGTGAGTGTCTGAAAAATGTGCAATGAGGAAAAAATTTAAGACTGTGACTAGATGTATATAGAGAACCCATATTTATTTAAGACATATTTAAGGTTTAATTATTTAAGACTGTTAAGGTTTTAGACAAATCTCTAAGGGCTCTAGTGGCTAGAATATCTATAGCATATATAATAGCTGGGGAGGAATGCCAAGGCAATATAGTATATATTTCACCTCCCACGTGTATCTGCGGATGCCCCTGGGGCCAGTACTCGGCTTGACCCGTCAACCCTCCAGGGAGTCCGCCATCTCTAAATCTTACCTTTACATTTTAAATTAATCCAAGGATTTGTCGTATTTCAAGGCAGAGGGGACGATTTGGGCTGAATTCAAATTGGCCGCCTCAAGATTTCAATCACGAACGAAAATGTTCAAAAAATTAAACCTCAGGCTTACAAGAATTTAAATTATATTTCGGCATTCAAATTCAGGCGGTATTAGCAAATTTATTCAAGTCAGTACATGACTGGACTTTTAAAAATAGATATACATTTTTTTTAGCCAAACCAACCAATCCTAGGAGAAGTTATTAAATCTTCTTATTCTATGCATGGATAGTAAAAAAAAAAAAGTATAAAAAATAAAAAAGAAGTAAAAAAAACACGAAATAAAAAGTACGAAGAATTAATAAGTTTACTTCTACTAAATTACTGAATTTTGAAACATCTGTCCTATGATTTTATTTCTAATGTAACGTAGAAGTAAAACTTCTAAAAAAATAATTAAAAAAGAAATAAATCAATAAAATCAACTAAAAATTCTGAAGTTATTTAAGTAATAAATAATTTATGTTATTTAATAATATTTGTAACTTAATGTTATTAATAAGTGATAATTTTAAAGTTAACTTAATTATTTTTGTTTGAGTACACAATATTATTTAAATAGAATTAATTGCAGTCTAAAATCAATCAGAACTCAAGGTATAGTTAAATTTTAGCTATTGTCTAATAATTGATGCTGTAATTTGAGACAAATGGCAATACCTGTAACCTATTTTTGGTCGATGACATCACTATAATCTAGATCCTTAGTGATGAAAAAAAAAAAAAAAAAGAAGAAGAAAAAAAAAGCAAAAGCATAGGCTTATTTGGTTTTGAATTTTGTAATTTTTGTTGTAACATATAGTGGATGTATTTAAATTTGGCTGAGAGTGTATGTAGAGAAATGTGTGTGTAATTTAAGAGTGTGTGTGTGATCCTTATTTTTAATTAGCTTCTGAGTTCTTGTTTGTGAGTTCTGATCGGTTGCCTCCGTGCTCGCTCGGTAAGAGTCGGCAACATCAGATTAAACCCCTCCTCAGTGACGGTTATCCTCCGAAAGGTTAGTCTCATTGACTCACTCTGCCGCTTTTGAGAACATGAACCATATGGTATTGAATGTTGCATAAGCCCTTTGTACAGACTTTGAGTGCGTTTCATACCGCAAACTCGATTTTGTTGGCTTTTAAATAATTTCCTTATTAGTCTTCATTTAACAAGTTTTCCAGTGTGATCATTAGGACTAAAAATAACTAATAAATATATGATTATATATGAAACTCTAATAAATATATTTCAATATTTCCAGTTGCAATGTGCTGTAAGTAGGATTTATTTAATTTCTACATAATTGGATGGAGTTTTTTTGTTCAAATATCTCATTAAGAAAACTAAGAATAAATGCTAAGATGATCTGACATTATTAATAATTGACATGGATTCGGCTTCACATATAATAAAAGAATTATACGCTTCTATTGTTTTGACCTTTTATTTGTTTTTATATATATAAGTTATTTAATTGAGAAGCATTTTCATTATTTTTCTTTTTTTTTTTCCTTTTTTTTTTATCTCAATAACATGACAATAACTACCACAATTAAGCGTAAAATGTCTTCTGGGACATAAAAAAGACTTCATAAAATATTGTATTTGTTGTGGTATTTAATCCCATATTAATTTTATACAATACATGCAAGGGAATAGAATAAAATTCTATGGTTATAGTTATATAGTTTTATTCTATTCCCTTGCATTTATGCTATAAAAAATACTTTATTTGTGTGAGGTTTGTTTAAACTCAATAAAGTTGTTAGTTTAGTTGAATAATATATTAGACATTCTGAATAATTATTTATCAGTGACATTAGAGTTATTTACTATGGTTAATTAGAGTTTTCGGACCCTTCATTTAACAAAACTAGCCTTTTTCCTTTATTTCACTTAAAAGTTTGTTTAAACTAAAGTATGTAGTTATCGTTAGTTTTACTCCACATTAATTTTTGAAAATTCCAAACTAATCCAGAGGAGGAGGCATACGATATAACATATGCCATTTATAAAGAGAAGGTCTTGAATAAGGCATGTCTTATACATTTCCGAAATATAACTATTGAAAAAAAAAAAATTCTCTCCAAAATATATCCTGAAGTTAACTGATAAACTAACACTACAAAATCTCGTAAAAAATTAAAAATTCAATAATAACAATATTATTCAGTCACAGGGTACGTTTCAATATCAACATTACACGTAAATGATGTAGGCTACACAAGTGATTTATCAATTTAATTAAGCAAAATATCCTTTTTTTTAACTTAAATAATAAATATTGTATTAATTGCAATTCATATTATCTTACTGATAAGAAAATGAAAAATAAAATTAAAATATTTATAAAAAGGAAAGATAAAGATTGGTAAGGATTTTTTTCTGTTTCCAATTGACAATAATAATGAGTGCTCACAACATTAAATTAAAGATAAATAAATTTATATTAAATCTATCATTTGGATTTGTTGTATAAATAAATTTTTTCTTACATTTTCCATGTAAAATTTACAATCACACATAATAAATTAAAATAAAACAATAAATGATAAGAAAGTGCATTGTTTTGTTCTCTACAAAAGGGTAGAGGTGTATAATGATAACAATAATATGTATCTTCCAGAAACATATTATTATTATAACAAACATATTATTATTATTAAGCTATTACGTTAGGTAATTAAGCCTAGACTATCTCATTCTGACAATATGTCTATAGAATTGTAGTTGTTTTTCCCTTTCTGTTACTTCCAGGTCTTCAATTTAATTGTATATCTCTTTATTTGATTTCAGTCTGTATCCTTTTACTACTTGAGTTCTTCTTGGACCATAAATCCTTCTTAAAAATCCTTGCTCTATTTTGAGTAAATATTCCATTACAGTTATATTTATAGTTTCCATGCCGTACTGTGAAATAATGACTTAATTTGGTATTTATCAACAAGTTCTATTTATTGTAAATACTTTCCTTACAGGAATTTAGTTGTTCCAATTTAACCTTTTAGCTCTGCATCACTAGTTAATCTGTTCCATTTCTACTAATTACTTCCCCAAGATACTTAAAATGGTTTGTAATCTTAATTTTGCCTTATTTTGTTTCTATTGCCTTTTTGGTAAATTGATTGGTACTTGTCATCATTTCGGTTTCTAAAGCCTATTTTTACAGCAGCTTCTTTCAACTGGTGAATTTGGCTAATGGCCTCTCGTCTGATTCTGCAAAAAATGCTAAGTCGCTTGTAAAAGCTCGACAATTTTTGGATGTTCCTTTAATTTTTGTTTCTATTTTTATTTTCGAGTCATTATCCTCCCTAAATGTTTTCATGGCCTTATCGAAAACCAAGTAAAATTGTTTTGGTGAGAGACCATCCCCTTGCTCTGCCCCATTTTCATTTGGAATGGCTCGCTGACTTCGCCAGAACTGACTTGACTTTTGACACTGTGTTGGTTAAAGTTAGTTTTAGTAAATTTATGGTTTTTTATCAACTTGGTGTTCTTCAAATGTGTCAAATACTGGTTTTGTATCCACTGTATCATTGGTTTTTGAAAATGAAATAAAGATGTTCTTCGATCTGGTATTGTATTGTTATACAATAATTTAAAGCTTAGGATTTATGCTACAGAAGATCTATTTCTTCTGAACCCACCATGCTTTGATTCTTTCAGTAGTTCAAGTCTATTAGGAAGAAGTATGGAATATATTTTATATGATAGTCTCGTTTATTCATTAAAATAAATATTTTTTATCATCGTGGATAGAAAAACATAGAAATTTCAAATTTAAAGAGGCATTGCCTATGATTCTGAGGAATTCGTAGATCCCTTATGGTAACACATCCACAAATAAAGAAAGAAAAATAGTTCTTCTGATGAATTAGAACCGTCAGTGATTGGTGACAACTCACCAACGGGAGTAAATCCCTTCAAGAAATCACAGTAGGATAAAGGGTGTTGTAGTCAGTCTACCTGTGGTCCCACCCACTTCACCATCGGAGGACAACGGCAGAGGATTTCCACTAGGATCACCTACCTGGGAATTCACCTCCGCCGACATCTGATCTTCACCCCTCACGTGAATGCACGCATCAAGCATACACGTCTGAAAACCTACAGGTTACACCACCTACTACGCTCCCAAAACCTGTCACTTAGACTTAAGCTACAGGTTTACAAAGCAGTTGTCAGGCCGACACTGCTCTACGGCGCGCCCCTCATGAAGTGGTTGGCTCCATCCACGCTCCAATCACTTCAGTCCTTCCAGAATGGTGTGCTACGGAAGATAGTCCGTGGGACCTCTCTCCAGCGCCCCAAGACCTCCCACATCCACGAGGAACTTGAACTCCCCTCAATACGTGACATCCTGCGTAGGAGGCATGTCAAGTTCTATGACAGCCTTAAAAACTGTCTAAATCCCTTGTTACCTAGCTGTTGGCAGGGATCTGAGTCTACTGCCAACTACATCAATAAAGCGGAATGACTCCCCGCTCAATTTGTACATATGTAAATATTGTATATAATATTATATTTAAGTTCTAAATGACACACCTGTGTAAGTGTGTCATACATCATATAAACGCCGGTTATGCCTCATCGGTTACTTCATTTGTAAAGCTCCTCCGAGCACAACGTTGGCAGACATATTCTTACCATAACCCGCACATACCTACGGGTAAAAGGGTCGTTATAGGTGATGTACCAATTACACTCACACCACCATAGCGCACGGACTGCTATTTCATAGCAAATCGTACATTTTCACTTTTACTAATAAATGAGTCTGCAGCAGATCTCTTGTATGTTTGTGTGATTGTATAGGAGTATCTAAAAATCATCAACTAATTTTTTAGGCCATCGATATGCTAATTTTTAGTGTTAAGACAAAATATCATTGTAATAGCGTAAAATGCAATATTCTAACAAATATAATCAATAAATATACTGCAGTTATTATTACTAGAAAGTTTCGTTTTAAAATTACTTTTCCTGGTCGTTTTTGAACCAGCATTTATTTTACACTATTAAGATTATAAAATTAATTTAGTCATTTACTCTTATTTATCTACCCGACTTCATTGAAACATGAGAATAGTGCTTTATACCCCCGCAGGTCTTGGGGGACGGGCCTTTATTAAATACATTTTATTGTTTATTTTCGAGGAGACACAGACATGATGAAAGGGAAACAGGCGGATTAGAACTCGTGGCCGACCCCTCGACCATTGTTAAGGTTATGTCGACGTAATATTAGTTTAACAAAAGGACATCCCTTCTCTGTAAATACGGACAAAAGTCTCCATTCTACTCTCAGCGTAAGCTTCGTCATTCTTATCTCGGCAACAATCTTCTCTTCCCTCCATTATTGTAGAGTATAGAACTGTCAGAAAGGAAACCTTAGAAACAGGCTACTACGTTACTTTTTAATTGAGATACATGTTCTACATTTCGGCTTATGAAAAAAAACAAAAGTCACATGTATGTCGGGTTAGTGAAAAAAAAGTCTTGGATTACAGTACTGTTCCGGGGAACCAGGTTCATATCTTCGAAGGCTTCCTTTATTAGTTCAATGCACCCTGGTTCGCAAGGAATCAGCAGATCAGGAGGGAACTGGGAGTTGAGCCCATCTCTTTTCACATCCAGGACCTCACCTACAAACATCATTAACGTCTGCCGCTGTCTTCAGGAGCTGCCATCTTCCGTCTCGGAGCAGTCACCCAGCGACGCCTCAAACCTAGACTATATCAGCATATACTGCTCTAATAATTTTATTGTATTTTTGTTTTCTAGTGTAAATAGTATAGTATTTATTGTAAACATACCATGTCTTCCATCTTGAGTAAAAAACAACTGTTTTGGGCCAAGAATAAAAAAAATATATTTCTTCTTCTTCTTCTTCTTCCTTTATTAGTACTACATATACTCAGATGGAACTCTATAGTCGTTTCACTTGTGTTCCTCTTGAAAAGTTAGCGTGCAGTGACACTATCTTGGATATTTGGAAATAATAACTTCCCCCCTCTCTCATATTGGTGAGGTCCTTCAGTCTATGGGTGACACATCATCTACGATAGTTAGGCCTTGCAGAAAATTACAGGAGCTTCAATGTTAAGAAGTTGTTGGGAGTAGGACCAATCGCCCTATTTATAGAGAACACACCTGATCGCCTATCTGAGAAAGCGGAAAGTAAATACAAAGCATAATGAGATCTGTTCAAAGATAAATGAGGGTAAACATTGAGAAAAAATCTATATAGCAACATTTCTCATAGACAATCATCTTTAAATAATCTGTGCATCATTCGAATTTTTTTTCATTGGACCTTCTTCTTTTTTTCTTCAAAATGTACTGACAAAGGTTTTCTTTAGCTTTCCCATGTTCTGGCAGAATGCCTATTTGACAAAAGCATAAACAAACATCTTAATTTAGTTATAATTGCTAAAGTTTAAGTATATAATTTATAACTTTATTTGGTTAAATTTTAAAGTTTTGACACAGTTCGATCCCTTTAATTAGAGTTGATTATTACTTCGTTGTTAGTATTGAAAAATAAAAGTAAATAATCTTTAATTTCTTTATGAATGTTTTAATTAACTTCAGCTTCTAATTATAAATCTGTAGTCATAATTATAACTTGAAGGGAACAGTTTTACAATCATGAAGTCGTTTTTANCTATAGTTATATAATTTAATATAATCCTTGCACAAAATCAGAATGACAGTTGTAAATTTTATAATATAAGTATTTTCCTGGAGTCGTTATTTGATACCGTTGAGTTCTGTGACCTAGAAGTAAAAGATTTTTTCTTATTCGAATGTATCTCAAACTCGATAAGTAGTTTGACTATTAAATTTTATGTATTATCGACACGAATATATCGTAACGTGATAATGGCATCATTATAGGACTTTTAAAGGCGAGTTATTTATTCAGAAAACGGGCAACTGTTTTTGAGCTAAATCTGAATTTCTCCACACATATGTGTTGTAGAGATGCGATTTTATTAATTAGGACTTGTTGTTTTAATATTTATTAGACTAAATCATGGAGGCTGATACAGATAGCTGTGAAAGAAATAATTTGATGAATACCAATAATTTCTAAAATGGCTCTGTCGAAAGAAAGGAAGAAGATTTTAGTCAATTGTTATGTGACATTGATGTCAATATCTAATGGGCACTGGGATAAGTATTTCATTTGGCCGATTGTAACAGTCGTGACATATCTCCCATCTTTGGTCCCCCCGCAATCAGGCCGAACACTCAAAATCTCCTCTTCTCCTGTTAGTTGTTCTGGAAGAGTTTCATCTTCAGAGGGGCCTCATTCATTCACCACCCCACTTCTGCTATTAATTACCACCTACATTTCTAAAATTGAGGGGAATTTCAGTATACAATTATCATTTTTTTTTATATAACCTTTATATATTACAAAAGGAGTTTTTTTTTTTTTTTTTTTGACCGTAGATATTATTCTAAAATGATTTTAGTTGGGGTTCGGTCAAGGGAGATCCAAAAAACACAAATTTAAAAAATGTATTTTTTTAATAAATGATTACCTGCCAACGATTCGGCTTACATTGCAAGCCATCTTCAGGGCTATCATGAAGATGAGAGAGGACGTCCTGTCCCTAAGTTCACATTTCTATGACTCGGATATACCTGAAGATGGCTTGCAACTAAAATCATCTCAGCTTTATATATTACATTCTGTTAAAAATTAATAAAAACATGTTAAAAATAAATAAAAACATAGTAAATAAAAACATTCAATTAAAACGAGGACATTTTTTTTTTTTTTAACGTTGAGAAGGTTTATGAGAATGGCTTTAATGGTTAGTGGGGGGGGGGGTTTGAATACTGGTTTTTTAATAGCAATTTCGGTATGCTAAAGTTCTCTTGTTTCATGCACTGGAAAAAAAAGTACGGTAATTATCAATTCTGTTGAGCACTATTGAAGCACTCCTCATATTAAATATATCTTCACTAAAACTCACAATTTTATATTATTTCAATTGAAGCAGAAGAGATAAACGTAAATTATTGCTGAATTTATATGTTTATTACTGATTATATAGTCACATGAGAATTTATATCAGCTTTGTCTGTATCTGTTATTGAGCATCACAAATTCATTTTATGTTTATCTTAGAGAAGCACTGAAACATTGCTTCTTCAAGAAAATATGCTATTAAAATTGCTTTATGAATCTAATTTAGAAAGATTGGGAATTTAATACTCGTAGATTGCTCTCAACAACAATACCCCGAGTACCAAAGAAACTAGCGAGTTTTGGGGCCATTTGAAAAACTTTAGAATACATCAGCATCAGGCTAAAATTGTACTAACGTTTTTGTTTTTTTTTCAATTACTCACAGAAACCCTCAAAAAGAGTTGTTTTTCTTTCTATGCATTTTCTATGCATGTGCAAGGAGCGTTTCCGAACCTGTTGCACATGCAATGAGAACCCCTAAGATGTGTGACTTCAGGCTTTTTAACTATTTGAACGGGCCTCAACATTACAACATAGACTCCAGGATAGATTTTTTACTCTCTCTAATTCAGCGTGTGCCTGACAATATCGGTCAAACGTTTCTCCTCAACTATTGGATGTAAATGGGCATTTTTTTTTTTAACTCACGTAAATCCAGACTTGTTTGCTTTTAATACTTATTTGACAGAAGCATTGGTTTTAGGTCCAGTTTACATTGTTTCAAGGTTCTATCTATTATTCATATGATTATGATCATTATTATTCATTCACAGTAGAAATTACCAATCATCCTTGCATGGAATTCCTATAACAATGAAAATATATAACTAAGATATTAAAATTTCTTTTCGTTGGGCAGGCTATCATTTTTTTTAGACCGTAAATGGAGTACAAGTTCCAAAAGTATATAAAAAACTAAATAAAATAAGTATTCCAGAACATATAAAACCCATGTTATTATCTGAAAGTAGTTTTCTGCAGTATTATTAAACGAAAGTCTGTCTGCAAGAGTTACGTAAAATAAACAAATATGCAGTATTTCAATAATAATTAATAAATCTTATATATATAGGTATAAATTTATTTACTATGCGTTATTTATTATATTATATTAGCTGCCCAGCAATAATGATTATGCTCTATTATAATCTCAGATTTTCTTTACAAATTAAAAAATGACATCAAATATTTCATTAAGAAAAAATAACTGATGGTAGCATATTTGCAGTAAAATTAAAATTTGCGGTAAAAAAAACTACCCCCGTACTTGAACATTATTAATCCCTTATACTAATGTAAAAAATAATTATCAAATTATCAATAGTAAGTAGATTTTTTTTTTCTTCTAATTCTAATTCTAAACATAGAAGTTGACCTATTTAAATATTTATTTTTCATTAAATAGTCTAAATTTTATATTAGTGACTTAATTAGTGAGGTGCCCTGGCTCTTTGAGCAGGCCCTCGAAGGAGAAATTCGGCGTCATCCAGGAGACTTTGATGGCGCGTGGAACTCCTGGAAAAACAAAGATAACGCCATTCTCCATCAGCCAGTCCTGTCGCCTCGACTTGTTTTGACTGATCACCTCTCTCAAGCACACCTACAGACCTCACTTTTCTCTTTGTTCTGGTATTTATCTTTCTTTAAAAATATATGTATATATNCAGACCACACTCAAGCACCAGCGCAGACTACACAGGAAGCCAGAAAGCAAGGCTTCTAAATGGAAAGAAAAATAAGACGGCTCTCCATATCTGGAGGCAATCATTCTGCATTCAGCATATCAAAGCCGGCGGCCTCTCGCTAAATCATTCTCGGAGGCGGAATGAGAGGCGAAGCTTGCGTTTCTTCAGATATAAGATTAAGACTCCTGCAAGACATATTGCCTATGAGATATTGGCCCTTTTTCCCCGAGTGGTGAGGATGGAGATTGATAGGGGCTGGTGATCGGCCGGCCATATATCACCAGGGCGCACCGTCTGTTCCATCCCACCTATCACTTCATTTAACTAATTTGACACAAGTTCGGAGAGTGCCCCCTCAAACTTGGGCCGAGTGTGCCAAGTTTGTGTTTCCCGCTTCCAGTGAGATCCAACTCTTCAAACACACAATTAAGCAGTTAGCAGCCACCGGTACTTCGGATTTGAACAACACGGCTATTATTTAAGGGGCGGTTTCTTTGTTCTGCAAAGAAAAGTCTATGAATTTCATTTACTAGGATATTTCAGGTATTCCTCAGTGGTATAAGGGTGACAAAGCCTGATGGAAGATGGAAATCGACTTCTGGAACCGGTTACTGTAATGAAAGAAATAAAGTACGAAGACAACATTTTTTTTAATACATGAAAACTAAATTCGACGTTTTCGTTTCATTTTGCAAATTGAAATACTGAATTATTTTTAGATGAAATTATGTTATAAACTAGAGAAATAGGTGGCTTGAGGACCAGACCTGTACAGGTAGGGGTAATTGAAGGACTATACCTGGTCTCTTAGTCTTGGGACGAGAAGTCGGCTTACTAAGAAATTCCAGATGAGAATGTTCTAGCTCCTTCTCGCAAGTTCCATGAAGTTATATAAGCAGTCCCCCGGGTCATTGGTAAATTAGTTTCCATAGCTGATCGCGTGGTTTGAGCGTTGAACTGGATGTACCTTTAACAGTGCCGGTAGCAGCGAAGTGATAAGTGACAGTGATTAACGAGTAACCTTGAGGCCTCTTTGTAAATAAGTATGTTTAATTTGTTTGTATATATTAATTAATTTATTAGATGTAAGTAATTTATATTTTCTATTTATTTATTTGTTATTAATGGCAGTAGTTGAAATTGTTAGTTGTAATTAGTAGAGGTATTTATTTGTTACAACAAATATCAACTTTCATTTATCTTTGTTCTTAATTATTAGTGACCCGTAGCCTATTACAGCATGATGGACATAATACGGCTAATATAATGCTAGTAACAGTAGCAGACATAAACAGTTATCCAGAAATATGTGACCCAAAATATTACGATAATTTAACAATTAAGCTAAATCAACAATTAGCCGAGTATATGATCAAATAATATAAGATATCTATTATTTATTCATAAAATGAATCTATTGAATTGATTAATCATGCAGATTTTTGTAATGATTATTACGAGGTAATTGAGTTACATAGAAAGAATGGTAAGCATAATTTAATTTGTATTGTGTGTCAGGAATCGAGAGTGAAACAAACGAATGATTTATGAATTCCAATTAAGGTCTGAGCATAATCATGGAATACCAATCAACTAACTAAATCAACAAATCTAATTAGTCACATTCCTCAATGGACATTTATGTCAATGTGACACACAAGTAACATGCATGGGCTTGATTTGGCATTGAAGAGAACAAACAAGAAACTATGTAGAAATGATCTGAAAACTCTCATTTAAGCAATTTAAATGTACTAAAGCAATACCATGAAGAAACGAGGAGTAAAACAATTAATGTAGTAATGAGACATAGTTTAAAAAAATTATTAGTTTTATCAGAGTATTGATGACGTTTATATGGCATTTAGATGTTCATATCTAATCAAAAAGTCATAGGACCTTTAAAACTCACACAAAAATAAACTTATATAGAGAGTTTACTTAGAGTATTTACAAAAGTTACTTATAGTTCGAAGAGACTAAGAATGAAAGAATACTTTAGTACTTGCATTATTGTGATTCTTCTTATTTCAAGTGAACTCCTTCACGGTTTCTTTCACCTTACATAACATTTTTTTTTTAATTTTTAAATAGGATTACAGAACTTTAAAAGTAAAAATGAAGTGTTATTCAATGTGTACAAGACTAAAAGATTAAATGTATTTTCCAATATTATTATCGTGATAGAAGAAATGTATAAATAAATAAATTTTGGGGAAAAAATTAGAGATAATTTGTTGGGGAGGGTAGGTCATTTATTTTAAATTAACTTTCAATGTGATAAAAATATTTAAATATGTCTAAAAAAAATCTGTTTTGCAGAACTAAACATGTTTCATTAGAGATGAACATAATTACAAGTTAAATGTGTTTTATCACAAACCAAGGGGAGTAATTAGTGTAAAATATGATATCACTAAAGCTGAGGAAGAATTAATCAATAAATAAGATTAAGAAAAACGGTCAACTTTCATAGTTATATTCCTAAATATATATCTTAAGAAGCTTCTTCGTAAAAATATCATACAACTTATACAAAATCATACAATGTAAATGTTAGAAAATTAAATTTCACACATTTATCAAGATGAAAAAAAAAAAATTGTAGCACTAATTTAAACCCCGCCTCCCACTCATCTGATTCTAATAAAAAAACATTTTATTAATCAGTTTACAATGAAATGCCTACTCATAAAAAACTAGAGAAAAAATTCAGTAATTCTCATTGAGTTTTATCTTAAATTTTGTTATATTCTTGATATATTTGTCAATGAACGTACCTATTCCATATCAGTGAAATCGAATGGCTTTCCTGATATTTTACATCCGAAAAGAAAAAAATTGCAAAATCAAAAACTCAACCCACTCAGCTAAGTGAAAATGTTAATTAATAAAAACAAGCCTAAGCATATAAAAAGAGCTGACTCTCATAATTTCTTATCCACAGAACAATTAATTCAATTCAAAAGTTTTGGAAATTATGTATGTATTACTGTAATCACACATGAAATTATAATTAACTGCACATATATGAATATTCGCAGGACTAAAAAATTAAATTAAGAAAAAAAAAATATTTTTTTAATTTATAATTGTCTGGTAGGAGCACTTGTGTCCACAATTTTTAAAATGAAGAAACCAAATTTGATACTTTAGCTTTTTTTTTCCTAATCTTTAGATAAATTTGTTAATTATTGAAATCGTTAGGTGAAGAAAGGGGTGTTAGTGGGGGGAAGGGGTTAGGAAAAATAGGAAAATTTATAATCGAAATATCCTCGTCGTTATTTAAGTTACGACTTTGTTTTTAGAATATAACAGGTATAAAATATAATTTTCTAACGTTTATATTCTATAAGAATTTTACAAAAAAAAAAAATGTTTTTATGAAAGAAATTTATGAATGTAACAATGAGCGCTCCCCCACTCTTCCTTTCCGTCGAGCCTAAAGCAAAGATTAATGATCACGTATTTTACGCACATCACTAAGATTTTTAAATTAAATTTCTCCATTTACACTTATTTATATCCATCAATAATGAAAAATTGGTAAATATACTTAGACTACTCAAGCTTTGAATGACAGACGTTTACGTTCATTGTGACACTCCGAATGCAATAAAGTGTGTCATTCACCGAACGGCTCATATCGGTACGTCGACATACACATAAAGGCTTTCCGATAAGCGCTATCAATGTGCGACTGATAAGAGATAAGAGCGAGCACCAGCTGACTGGTAGAGCAGTCTTGGAAGATGGAGAAGGCGGCCTATCTGAGGAAGTATAGAGATAAAACAGCCCCCAGCTCTCAGTTTTGAAGAATATAAAATCTAATTTAATCAACCCCATAAGAGCATATAAATTTTCAAGAGTAATTGCATACAATGGACAGACTTATAATTGTCAATTATAATTAATTAAGCAATTAATTTTTAATTTACGTCCTGTATTTTATGTAGCTCTTATATTCACATTCTCAAAGCCATCGCAATCACTGTCAGCAATAGGAAAGCAACTTTTTAAGGACTCACAAGCCGTAGACGATCTATAGACATCCAATCTATATATATACATACATACATACATACATATATATATATGCTTTACTGCAGTACAGAATATTAATTTTTCATATATTTCTTGAGAGAGGTGGTTAGGGTGTGTGTGTATATGAATAAAGGAGCTTGTCTTTGTTGAAAAAGTTGGAAAACAACATTTAGTCATCAATAAAGTTAGTGTTAAATTTAAATTTGAAACTGCCTTCTTCTTTTGTAGAATTATATTTAGCAATTGTGAAAAAGAAAAAAATTTGTTTTGGAATATTGATGCATTTCCTTTTATTATCTTTGTTGAATGTAGATATAATAGTATTGAAACTTAATGGAGAAGTTCCAATATAGGTAATTTGGAAATGCTTTCATACGCCTCTACAATTTAGTATTAGCCTATGATTTTCTAATAATACATAAAGTGCTAAAAGTACGAAAAGAAGCTCTAAGCTGAAAAAGGTATGACTTATTAATCTGGAAAAATCCAAGTATATAATTTAACTAGTGGTTTTAAGTAACAGGAAGCAGTGACTTGNGAGAGAGAGAGAGAGAGAGAGAGAGGGAGAGAGAGAGAGAGAGTGAGAGAGAGAGAGAGAGAGAGGAAGAGAGAGGAAGAGAGAGGGGGGAGATAGATAGGAAGAGAGAGAGAGAGAGAGGGGGGGGGGATAGTTATATAGAATCAGAACTAATTCTGATGTGTTAGCGCGTGTGTAGGACACACCTAGCAGGAGGAGACCGGCCACACAAACGTTTATTGCTTTTCTTGAAGCCCTGGCCGGGAGGGTAGTGGAGAGTGATCCGGAATCTCATATTATTCGGCAAGCCCCAGAGAGAGAGAGAGAGAGAGATACCCCGAACTTTTTCACGGACGGCCGGACAACCCCTCGCTCCCTCAGATCTACAGGAATTGGACAGGAAATTCTATTATTGCTGGACGGTCATCTTTTCTTAGCGATCTTCTCTTTTCCCCCCGAATACTCTGCCAATGGACTCTGAAGCCCTTCAACAATCCCCCTGTAGCATTTCCTACAAGTGTCTTTATAAAGGATTAGCCTTATTTCTTTCTTATTCTTTCTTTTTTTACATTCTATTAATTTTCCCCTTACTACTGCTTAACATTTGCGCATTCATAAAAAAAGATTTTATTCCTTCTCATTTTGAATTCGTTGTCATCGGCATCCTCTTGGTAAGTAGGCTTACTCTTTACAACGGAATAACCGATTGAAAGAAAAAAATCAAAAAACTGAATGAGAACATTATGTACACAATAAGAGTACTCCAAAATCAAACAATTTTTCTGGGTTTTTTTTCTAAAAATTGATGCTGTGCTTAAACTACTTTGTTATCTTTTAGAGATATCTTTTTTTTTTATAACCTTTATTTACATATTAAATTCTGTTAAAAATTAATAAAAACATTTTGTAATTTGATTACAATGAATAGAAAAAAAATAAAAATGACATTAATGAAAGTCACCTGAGGAGAGAATGTGACCAGTGACACCACTCTTAAATTATAGATATCTAGGACATGTAATTATAATATATTTAA
>KZ807782.1:336912-347653 GCA_000696205.2 Oncopeltus fasciatus | reverse complement strand
TATATATATATAAGAATGTATAAGAGTACTGATAGAACTATTCTCTCCTCCACAGAGACACATACACAAATGTGTATAAAAAGTTTAATATCCATCTAAAGTTGTAATCATCAAATGGAGCAGTGACATTTCACTGGTGGATCAGTTCCTAGGCTGCAGCTAGGAAAAGAGTCTGTCCCACACGAATGACGTATTGCAGTCATCACAGTGACATTGTCACACGAACAGGTAGAGGAACCGGGCTAATATTTATTTCCTGTCGGCTGAATGTATTCATAAACTTTCCTGTGCCAAATGAGGCTATGCATTCATTTCGGAGATTTGTAAAAAAAAAAAAAAAAAAAAAAAAGACCCACAAAGGAGCTGCGTGCACTAAACAGATTTCCCATGTTTCATTAAATATAGACAAAGAGTAAAGGATAGATTATATTTCTCAGCCAGAGAGGGTAACTATAGTAAATAGTAAGATCGTTAAACAAGCTGAAGTTTGAAAGGAGAAAAAAAGTTAATAGTACCTATCATTAAAAAATTTAACTTCATTTTTCTTATGGTCATTATTTTTGAACTACTAAAGAAAATATTGAAGATTATTCAATCTAATCCTTATCCAAACCCCATTCCTACTCAACTCATTCCAGCCAAAAATGAATTGGATTATATATTCACAACATATGGTATCCATCCAATCCTCGAAGTTACATTCATTTATTACTTTTGGATAATTACTTTTTACAACTAAATGTATACATTTTTCTTCAACTGGAACATGTATTTTTAATTTGTTCTACCTCCTAGCCACTTTGCTGTTAACGAATTCGCCCAGCTGTTTGATTCTTTAAGATTAGAGAATGATTATAATTGAAATAAAGTGAAAGAATTTACTGAGTGGAAATTCAATCAATTAGAAAATAATGGTAAAAGTCAAGAGATAAAATAAATAGAAGAACATAATGAAAAGAAGATTTGATGGTTTTATCCGCTCTTTCCTAGCTGTGTCTCAGACTTCCCTGACTTCAGAATGAAATTCCCTGCCGCCAAATATCCGTTTTGATCCAGACTGAATCTCCATAGTCACGAATTTGCATTACAGCTGATACTTTTTTCTGGGCACTTATTTGGGCATGCATGAATGATTGCTGTGTTTTAGCGAGTGGAATGAGTGTAAGCAAATTAGATTATGTGTGTGTATGTTTGGGAGAGAGATAGAGAGAGAGTGTTAAGGGTGAGGGTGGGAGGGAGAGGGAGAGAGAGATAGAATGAGGAAGGGAAAGGGAGAGAAAGAGGATGAGGGGGAGAGACAGAGATAGAGAGGAAGGGGAAGAGAGAGAAAGAGGATGAGGGGGGGAGAGAGAGTGTGTGTGGGAGAAATGGGGAGAGAGGGAGAGAGAGAGAGAGAGAGAGAGAGTGGGGGGGAGGGAGGAAGAGAAAGAGGATGAGGCAGAGAGAGTGAGTGTGGGAGGGAAGAAGAGAAAGAGAATGAGAGAAAAGGAGAGGAAGTGGGTGAAAGGGAGGAAGAGAAGAAGAGGGAGAGCGAGATAGATAGAGAGAGAGAGAGAGAGAGAGAGAGAAGAGAGAGAGAGACTGAATGATTATTAATGAAATGAGGAAAATGACTTTACTGAGTGGAAATTCAATCAATTAGAGAGGAATGGTAAAGGTCAAGAGATAAAGCAAATAGAAGAACATAATGAAAAGGAGATTTGATGGCGAGTGAAATAGTGGAAAGAAAATAAGGAAGGACACTGTTTAAACTAGAAGATCTGGAAGAGATAAGCAATTATAGAAAAGTAAAGCGTTGCTAATATTTATAAATTTAAGAACTATTTCACTCAGGCTGTTGGTAATCAAAGCGAATTTCTTTACAGCCTAGTTATTTAAAACACACTAAGAAAAAATACTGTAAAAAAAACTGAATTATGTTTGTGTGTGTGTGTGTATATATTGAATTGAATGTGTATATATATATATATATATATATATATATATATATATATATATATATATATATACATATATATATTTAATTAGACCAATTGGCAAATACCATTTGAGATATCATAAAAGCCAGTCGATCGCTTTTCTTTTTTTCTTTTTTTTTCTTTTTTTTTTTTTTAATATAAGGCTTACTGTCGTCCTCTACCGGCATCCCTTCTCTATAAATTTGTATACTATATTTAAATTAGTAAAAGATGACTGGAAGACGAATTCAGCATATTCCTGATTAATTTTAGCTTGCAAAATTCGTTAGATTCCTTCATTAAACAAAATAATATATATATATATATATATATATTCATTAAGAACAATGACAGAAATAAATACACACTACTGATTTCAAGCATTTTAAGTAATAATTAAAGTTTTAATTAATTATTGATAATTATTATTTTTACTTTTATTCTTTCATTGCGAGAGATATAGCCTTGGCCGCAATTTTTATTTTATTTTTTAATTAAGAGCGACTCCCTTACCCAAATAAAACTCTATATTCCAAAATAAGAAAAACAGCATCTACAAGATCTTAACTACTTTTTGTGTTACCTTTAATCTAGGGCAGGATATAAGCCTCCTCATTTTTCCCATAAGTTCAATCTTAGATGAAATTTGAGCCTCAAGAAAATAAATTATTTAAGGATAAGGATCAGTTTATAGGGGGATCAACATCGTGGTTATGACGCCCCAAAAAGGGGCCCCAAATAATAATGTAAATTATTTAAGTATTATCCTATAACGAACTTTGAATAATGTTTTATCATTAAAAAATTGATGATACAAATATAAAATAATAGATTTGTTCCTTTCTAGTTCCCAACATTTTTTTTTTTACTTATTTTTCAGGTGGCCTTATTGCAGTGAGTTTTATTCCAAAATTCTTAACATTGTCACCTAATATATAACTAATTTATAACTTAATTAATTCATAGCTGGCTTATTAATTAAAATTCTAAAATGGCCCCACCTCAATTCAGTAAGCTTGCAGACAGATTTATTTTCTGGGTTTATGCTGCTGCAGACACTCTGGACGAGCATCTCTGAACATATGCCCTCTTAAAGTAAAAACGCTGTTTCCAGAAGACTCAAACTTGAAGGGGCGAAAAGCACGTTATTACGAGAACATGTTTTACGTGGGGTTTCTACCTCAAACAAAATTCAGCTCTCTAGACCGTTAAAATGTTTATTTTGAAATCTTTGGGGCTTACCCCCCTCCTTGCTTTGCTCACCCACTTCCATGCTGCTCTTCTTTCTTTATGTTTTTACATTTTAATGAACAGTTGGTGCTGAATTGCTGGGATGCCTCATTAAAATTGTATTTTACTGAATACTATTTATTTAAAATCGTTTTCTTCTAGAAACATATGCAACTTAATTTGATTCAGCTCAATCGGTACAATAATTTCAATTATTTGGTCTTTATAAATTTAGTTTATTATTAATAACTGAATAAATATAACTTTAATATGTGTTTGTTTTAATATCCGAATTGGTTTTTGAAGTTACGAGGAAAAAATTCATATCAGTTTGGTGCCTCAGCTGACATAAGACGGAAAAAGATTAAATATCAAACATTAACATGTTCAGTACCTAATCCAGACAAGATTAAGAATTATTCTTCTATTATTTAACATATAATATATAAGTAACTTATAATAATTATATAAGTTAAGTGTTACATTTGGTGTATTTATCTAAACATCCTGCATATATTTTTAAAATATAATAATTAAAGAAAGCTCTGAGCTGCCATTTTGTGTATGTGTTAAATATCATTGAAATAATTAATTTGAATCATACAGGGAGCTAGAAAAAAAAAATTCCTACCTTAGCCGGGGACCGAACCCGGATCCCCCACTACCGGGCGGGTGTGCTAACCAACTTCACCACCGAGGGAGCTAAAATTTATTTCTAGTTCCCAGCACTTCACTTCACTCCGAGTCTGACGGCCAAATATGACGAATACATCGTCTTGTACACGGCTGAGCTAAAATTGCTAGCTATTTGTTAGACTCTCGTTTTGACAAAGGGCCACTACCTGGCATTCACATCATGATGATAATTGCGGTAATGTAATACCACATTTCATTATTAATTTAAATCGCACAGGAGGCTAGAAAAAAATACTCTCTACCTCCCTGGCTGAGATAGAGATTTTTTTTTGTTTTTTTTTTCTCTAGCTCCCTGTAGGATTCAAATTAATAATGAAAAGTGGAATTACTTTACTATTATTATCATGATTTGGAATATCATTGAAATGTTTTTAAAATGAGAGTCAAAGAAAAATATGTGCAATGCAAATCTAGTAACTGATTAGAATAAATATGATATTCTTGAATAACCACCGCTAAACAGTAACAAAAAAGAAAATCCCCAATAAGATTCAGCGACTTTTTCATAAGTTGATTTAGAAATATTTATTCAGGTATCAAATTAGCGTTTGAAAAATGAAATTTATGAAATTTAATTTATTTATCCCAAATACTATCATACTAAAGTGATGTGAAAAAAACTCCAGTCATGATTTAGTCACTGTAAAGCAAAAGTCTTTCTCTCTCCCCTCACCATCTCATTTACCCAGCTGAAGGTCTGAAATTTAGGCCGAAAAGTTGGCGAAAAAAAAAACTTTTCGTTTTCAAATCAGTTTTTAATTGTTCAACTCCCAAGACGGAATCCCTGACACACCTCTCCTCATTAGTGCCTTTATCTCTTACGACGTAATCTCTTCTTTCCATTACTTATTCGAGGTCCAGGCAAAAAATCAATACAAAAAAAACTTTGACATGCAGGAGCTATGTCATCTAAGTAGATTTCCCATGTTTAATTTAAGATATATAAGGTCGATTATAGATAGAATAAGAGTTAATGGGGACACGTAATTTACAGGTCCGAGATCACAGTAAGCGTAAACTAAACTAATCTAAATTTTCCTCGAGACTGACCAGAAAAGTAGAGTTGGGTAAACACTAACCAATCGTAGATACATTCGTAAATTTCTCACCTAAAATTGCGTTTTAGAACACGAACAAGAACATGAACCCCACTACAATCTAACATCTACCATCCCTTGATCGAATTGAGTCAAGGGCTTGCTGTAAAAATGTTGAATACCGAAATAGTTTCTACAGCAAAAAAATAAGAGGTCCCGCCCAATACTCGATTAATAATTGAATACCTTCCTTAATGTTCGTTTATTTGAAATACGTATTAGAACATAAATCTTATAAAATTACATTTTACACCTATTTAGATGTATAAATTCTAATGTGAGTTCTCAATGAAAGGCGGTGGGAGACATCTGCCCACGACCCCCCCCCCCCACCAACCCCTTCCCTATCTAACACGAGAACCCATTCAAACGTCAGTCAAGCTCGACCTCATTAATCTACCTCGGTGGAGTGTACCGATAGCGGTGACTGTGATACATTAGTGTTCCGGTTAGAGGGCGATCCGGGACCTGGGTGAGTGAACGGGAGTTGAGAGTCAGTGAATCGCCGTTCACCTTCCAGCGGCGCTATGTTCGGACTTAATGGAGGAGGCTTAGTGAGATCCGTTCGGGAGGAAGTGAGGGAGAGTGATCTTTGATGGATGCCGTTCGGATCATTTGGGGGTCTACTTCTCTTGGTTCCCCCCTCTGAATCCGAAGTTATATGTTCGGCCTTCCTGATATATGCTTCATAACCACCGAGGTTGATTATTTATTGTACTTCGTTATTACATTACATAAGTTTAAATGAAGTCTGAAGGGTAATTTTAAGAAAGCGATAACGTATCTATCAAAGTGTTAGTTTTAAATTGAAGTTTAAAGCGTAGTTCTTGAAAGTAATAATGTTCCAGTCCAATGAATCAATGCCTTTTTCCCCATAAATTTCAAGCTAGTGGGAATATAGAATAGTCACCTAACAGATACTCTCTCACCTAACAGATTTCAATTTACTCAATAGTCTAGCTAAAAAATTAAGGAAAGAAAAAATGACTTAAAATGTTACTTACGGACTAAAGTAACTTTCCAATTTTACAGTTGAAAACAAGTTTTTTTTTTTTTCCATTTGTTGATGAGTAAGACAACTAATCTGTCAGCTACTCTTATGCAATAGATTTTTTAAACTCTACTTTGTATCTAAATGGTAACTTATGTGGGATTCAAGTGGAAATGGGTTAGCCTCCACGTTCATTACTACTCTTTGCGTAAAATAATCATAAATAACAACATAATAATTATGTAATTAATATTTAATAAAGTATACCATAAGACTGATATTATAGTGAATAAGAGCTTTATTATATAATTTCCCTCAAGTCACGTAAATGGTATTAGTAATTCATCAACAATCAATCATTCCTTATTAATGTCAATAAAACACTATGACTTTTGTTATGTTTTTCAATCAATTAAATTTCCTGGAGTACAATTTTCAATGTTTCTCGTCAGTGTACGCTTAAAAAACAAAATGAATTGACCCTGGAGAAGACTCGGCTTTGTTTTACTTTCCGTTAGACATGTCAATATTTTCGTCTGGACCTCGTCACGGTTATTCTATATTTTTACAAACTTGTATACTCTGTTGAAACGTTATCCTCGTCAAAGTAATTACTTTAAAACCAATTCGTTTTCGGATACAGCCAGAGGGCTTGTACTGATTGAAAGACTGTTATAGTTCATATAATGTTACCTTGCTTTGTTCATAATAAAACTTGTTTTTTTTTAGTCAAGAAAAAAATCAGTTTAAATAAAAAAATTCCAACCATATTTTCCTGTGAAGGAAAGCATTTTTTTTTTTCAGAAGAATATATTCAAAGTCATCCTTAGCTACCATCTGCTGTGGATCCTTGAAACTTTTTTCTTCTGGTATTGGGCTTATAAAAATATTTTTCTGTCGATCGATCCATTTGGGCTTTTCACGTTTTTGACGTTTAAATAGGTCTACTGTGTGACTTGTTCTTAGAGGATCATAAAGAAGGGACACATATAGGGAGCATCACATCACCGAAGTTATAGGTAACCTTCCTTATTTAAGAATTCTAATTCAAAATTTAGCCCACCTAAATTAATCTAAAGGGTTATTTCTACCCCCAATGAATATAGAACTCTCATACCTTCTATTCTCCGTCTTCATTGGTTTCTGCAAACCATCTTCTGTTGGCGAGCGCTTTTGGACATTGTCCATCTTCTGGTTGAATAGTTGAATACAGACCGTGACAGTGAACGTATGTATTCGGCCAGAAGATGAACAATGTCCGAAAGCGCTCGCCAACAGAAGATGGTTTGCAGAAACCAATGAAGACGGAGAATAGAAGGTATGAGACACCTAAATTAAATTTGACTACTATACAGCGTAACGGAGGAAGAACTTTAAATAATTCCTTTGGGTTTTCCTCCGAAATGAAATGGTAAACAACCTTACTAACCAATAATTCATTTTAATTTTTTAGAAAGCTGGTAAATGAAAACTCCAAACTAAATCTACTAAGATGAAGGGTTTACAGTTTCACCAATAAGAATCAATGCCTTCTTTTTATTGCAGAGTAAGATCTATTTTATGTCCTGAAAATCCTTGGGTGCCTTTCGAAGAACAATTTACGTGGATTTTGTGAGCGGTTTAGTCAATCAGATTAGTGGTGGAAATATAAATATCGCTCTGACTTAAAGTCCCATTAAAGTGATGAATGGAAGAGCCCCTGTCCTCGAGAAGGTAAATAGAACCCTTTTCCAGCCCTCTCGGGCAAATTTCAAGAGCCGCACTCCCCTGGCAAGAAGAGAGCCCTTAGCGACGACCAGGGTGTGAAACTGTATTTACAGAGGGCCTGTATGATACGAACCCGGTGCCGGGCGGTCACATTACTCCCGCGTGGCAGCACACTATCGGAAATCTGGCTGGAATTGTCAAACTACGTGACATAGGTCCCCCACTCTCTCTTACATTCACAACCTACCACCCCACCGCCCTCGAGGTCCTCATGAATTTTCATAGCAAACATCCCTTGCATTTTCATAGCCTGCTATTTGAATTTACCTATGCAAATCTTTCACTGTTTCCCAGCTCGTTTAGGTCAGTGTTTTTTATTCTAAACTAAGCAGGAACACAGGCAAAATTGTAATTCCGAGATACTTCCTGCTTTTTAATGAACAACGCTTTATTTGCATTCAAACAACGACGTAGAGGGTTTTAAATACGTTTTCCTTCGTGGATTTTTATGTAACAATAATAAGGCCAGTTAGCATAGATTTATTATCAATTTCGAATAGAGAAGAGGAAGATTAATTGTGGCAATGCAGACTGCGATATAGTGTGATATAGATATTTGACATTATTATTTCATTTTTAATAATTAATAATGTTATAATTTTTAAAGGTTTGCATTGGTTTTTATAAATGATAATGCTAAGACACAACGGTACATTTGATCTCTCTCTCTTTCTCTCTCTCTCTCACACACACAATAGAGGCACATATTCACAATCACAGGCTAGTCCAATTCACTTACACTTATTTCACACGCTACAGCAATCATTCAATCATACATGGTTATTTATTAAATAAACCCAGCTAAGTGCCTTTTTTTTAATTTAAAAATCGTATTTATTACATTCTGTTATTTAACATTTTCTACTTTGTTGGCATAGAGAAATAGAAAAAATAAATACATATTTTTTAAATTTTAAACAACAATAAAATAAATAAGTGAACATCACTGGGAGAAGGGCACCTTAATCGACCCCACTCCTAATAAGTTTAGACAATAAGGCCCAGGAGGTCGCGAGGCCATTTCCGATTTAGTCACCGGGGAGGATTGTGAGGATTGGAGTCCGACGACAGGGATTGGGCATATGAATTGGGATGAAACTAGAGTTCACTATGGAAGAGCTTGAAGCGAGTGGAGATAAGGTCTTTGACAAAAGGTAAATTAAAATCTTAATGAAGGGTAGAGTTGGACACATAATATGGAGCATTAGCAATTATTCTGATCATTTTGGACTGAAAGGATTGTTTCCAAATAAGTGACAAGAAAAAAATAATCAGCCGTAATGCGAAGTCGTGACTATGAAGATTCGGTTTGGATCACAACGGATATATGGGGTAGGGAATTTCAGTCAGGTAAATATGAGACGCGAACTAGGAATGAACGGGAAAAAGTCGCAGTTCAATGAGAAGAAATGTGTAAAGAACCATGATATGTTCGGGATCTAGTCTGAGGATAAGAACGGATAGAAGAGAATTAATGAGAATAATTGTAAATTATATTAGACAGAAAGGAATCAAGAAAACGTTATGTACGATAAAAACGAAACAACCTCTTTTAATCTTTGTACTAGGACTGGTGTCCCCTGGGAGAGTAGAAGACAATATCAACGATACTATTTGAAAGATGTTTTACCCTATCATCGATCCCACTCAAGACACCATCATACACCAATAAGTAATAATTAAAGTGCGGTGGAATCAGGGACGAATTGAGAGGTTAGTGCCTGTATGAAAATATAGGTACTTGCAACGTTGAATAAGGATGAAAAAGACTTTAAAGTCCTAAATTGGCAAAACAGTGCCAAAATAATTGAGAAATTTTGGGGTTCCAAGATAGGTTTTGATGTCTGTCTGCATAGCGGATCCAATTTAGGTGAATGTTAGACTAATTGTGGCAATTATGTCTATTCGCAAATGTAGATTTACTCTTTTCCGACGAATCTACATTAGTGAGTGTTGGATTCATCACTCACAAATGTAGATTCATCTGAAAAGAGAAAAAATCTGAAGAAATGCCGGTTTCGCAAAATCATCTTGTCCCCCCCAATTGTAGAACTCTTGCCTACGCATCCTTTTATGTTCAGAAAAAGCTTGGTGAAAATAAATTTGATAGAGATAATATCTTCCTTGCTCCAGGACTATGGGTACTGTTCCCACAATCCAGAAAAGAATCCAGTTCTTGTGGCTATCTCCCGAATGACAAGGTAGGGATTTGGCCCTACACATCTAATGATGCCCCCCATTTGTGCACCTTTTTATAACAATAATTTCCTTGGCGTGTGCTTATTTATGATTCGCAATATTGCCTTATAGAATGATAAGGCTCGGTCTTGAAGCTGAGCATGAAGGCTAGCAGCAAGTCTAGCTTTACTACGGCATTCAGCAAAAATAAAAATAATGTCAGTTATTTCACTAGTTGTAAACCTCCTAAAAAAAGAGGATTAAAAAACGATACACGTGTGAAGACTGAAAAGGAAAAAACTTATCCTTCCTAAAGTAGTTCCTCGACAATTTGTTATCACCTAATACCTTCGTTATCCGCTAATTCTTCCAAGACATGTAGATATAGGACATCAACATTTTTTTAACATTAAATTTACACACACACACACACTTATATATATATATATATATATATATATATACACACACATAATTTATATGTCAGGATAATTGGTTGAGTATCTAAAGTCAGTATAAATGTTAAATGGCTGTTCGTGGGCTCAAGTAATTGAGTTTTAATGAAATTAAGTTTTTTATTGTTTTTTACCTGCTGGATATCATAACGTAAATTTATTTATGATATAATATGAGATTGGCTTTCTAATTTTTTAACTGTTTAAATTCAAATTTGTTGTTAAAATATAGTTTAAAGACATTCGACTAGAAAAGGATAAAGAATATAATTTGATCAACTTTTATGCCTTATAATACGTAACAAATCTGTGTATTGTGTGTATATGTGTATATATATATATATATATATATATATATATATATACACA
>KZ807782.1:295105-308774 GCA_000696205.2 Oncopeltus fasciatus | reverse complement strand
TATATATATAATATTGTTACTTATATACTGTGGCATTTGTTTTAGTTATATTTTTGATTTAAAATTAAATTAATTAATTGTCGTATAGACATGAAATAATTTATTACCATAAAATAATATATTGTTACTTCTCTACGATTTAAAAAAGTTATTAAATTATAATTAGTAAATATTCTCAAATGAATTGTTTGCCTTGAAAAAGTATTGCCCAAACAGTGCATGTCACACTCCAAAAGATCGCTTAATATTCTACCTCATTAAATATTCATATTTATTAAGTGCACTGAAGTGGATAGCACCCATTATTGGCATTTTAAAAGGGGGGGAGGGGGGATTTCGACGACAGAACTCATTAACGTTTTTCCAGAGACCATAAATAATTTAAATGGGTGAATCGTCTCACCCAGAGCTGAACTCAATATTTACAAAGAAATTCATATTATTGAGAAAAAATAAGGCTGTAAAACTTGTAAGATTATGGTAATCTGGTAATGTTTTCAATACCTATGAACTGTCTGCCCTTATATATATACAGTTCAAATTCAGAAATTCAGTAAGTAAATAATAAAAGTTTGCCAAAGATAAATCCTCTGAATTTAATTTTGAAATTATCAATATGTAATTTTTATTTTTTTCAAAACTTTATAGAATCAAAATTTCGTGTAAATCAAATATGAATTGAAAAATTTTTTTTGCATTAGTTTAAAACCAATAATTACTAATCAGAAAATATAATTAATTTAGAGAACAATGTACAAAAAAAAAGGTCGTAAACAATAGTCGTAAAATAAAATGTTGGTTCGATACATCGAACAAGAGAAAATTATAATAAATGTTAATATTAGAAATATTTCAAGTTTTTTTCCAGTTACAAATTGTTCAACAAACAAGAGGGAAAATTAATAAATTAATTAAAAATTAATAATTATTTAAACTTAGAAGGTGTTTGACCTACATTGATAACACAAATGTCAAAGAGCTAAAAAATGTGTCTGGTATTAGATCCTTATTTGATATGCATTATCTGTTTGCTTTTGAGGGAGGGTAAGCGATAGGTACCGCTTTGTTTGCAAAACAAACAAAGCGGAAAATACTGTTATGTCAATTATGTATGGACATTAATTACCCAGGAAAACTGCAATAATTAATTTCCTATCATCAATTTATTTCATATGTGTGAATAAGTTTAATTACACAAAAAAAACCGATCATCATTACTTTGGCAATAAATATTGCTTTTCTTCATAAAGTATTAATTTACCATATAAGTGGTTTAAATCGTTCAGAATAGTTTCAATTTCATTTATTTCTGTAATATTAATTTATGTTAATATTTAATTAATAAAGTAATTTATACGTTTCAAACATATGGTGTTTCCACTATATTATATGCAAATTATCGTGTTATTTAAAACACTTCCCGAGTGTTAGCTATTCAACTTAACCATAAATGATTTTAAATAAAAAAATTATTTATTTAAATATTTCTAGCTGACTGATTAAAGTACCTTTTTTCGGGCAAAAACTGTACAGCTCTTTATTTTGTACTATATCATAGTGGTTTTAGTACTTTAGTTTATTATGACAAATAAAAAATACTAATAATCACAGCTAACAATCAAAACTACTGCCCTTAATAACTAACAAATGAATAAAATAGAAAATATAAAATTTCTCACATAAATATAACTTCAAAAATAGGTTCATGGTCGCATAAAACGTCAAAATTCAAAAAAAAAAATCCAATTCAAATCTTCTACCATATAGTTACAGTAATATATCATTTTCCTAAAGTAATGAAAAAATAGCATTGGAATTTTCATGGATTCTTTAAACATAAAGTTTTGAACATTATTAGCATGACAACTTAGAGTGTATGGCTTGTCGTATTCTTTTAATTTTTAATATACTTTAGTTCACGCAGATTGGTGGATGTCAATAAAATTTTAAATATATTAATAATCATCGATGCTAAAAAAAAATTTGTATACTTAAGAGACGAAATAGGACTAACAGGAGGATACTTCAAAAGAAGACATGAAAATTTATTTTTTTAAATTCAGTCAATGATAATCAGTATTTGAAGTTCATTTAATGGACTTCATGTATCAAATTAAGACTCTCACAATAGCAGTGCATTACAATATACATAGACATTATATTACGTTCCGTGTCTCCACGCTACTAGGCCATGTAATTTATACATACAAGGTTTAGTTAATATATATATCACAAGGTCTAATTAATATCTATATTATACATATTATGGTGTAGTCTTCTTTGATGTGCTTTAGCAAGGAATTCTTCTTGTACGCCCGCTAGCCAGTGCACAGCTGCGGTTGTCTGGTCATCTCGCCATGGAGGTAAGACCTGTGACATTGTGTATCTGGTAGAACAGTGAATAACCTATAAGTTCGGCATAACCTTCCATCCAGAAGCTTCACGAGGATGTTATTATATGTACGAATGATATAAAAGTAGGAAAGAGGTTTTCATTTCATATTTCTAATTGCTATAATAGTATACTAAAACATGAATATTAATGAGAAAGCTGTAATAAGATTTTCCACGTACTCTTTAGTTATATTATTTAAAAAAATAACCGTTTTTAACTTAATATTTCTATTATTATATTGTTGATTTAAAATGCAATATCCAAAGTATAGTCGGCTGTTATCCACCGTCATTACCCGATGCCACGTTGATACTATTCCTTGGGATGTTGTATCGAAGAGAATGGTCTTTTAATATCTTCTTTAAGAAGGCTTTTGCGCCGTAAAAGTCGAGTTGAAGCTCCCTTGGTCATTACTTGCAAACAACTTGACGAATGCAGTGCTAAGCGCTGCTCCGAGGGTTTTAGAAGGAATCCGACGTTGGAGTTCCTTTTAAACACATAACAGTCCAGAGAGCCCCTCTAGCGAGAAATTCCAGACCCCCATCTTAAGAGCCGTCTCGTCTTTTAAGGGACACCCGAGCCAGCCTTCCCCGACGGTTTGGTCCTTCCTAAGGATTGAGTGTGATCTTTACCGTCCAGCTCGGCTGAACGCAAATTTCTCTTCGAATTATATGGTCATGCCCCCCTCGGCAGGACCAAGGAACAACAGGGCATTTCAGTAAATGAGCAATTCTGATCCTGACTATTTGGCATTCTTTGATGGAATTATTTTTCGATGAAAACATTATTAGTTAACATACAATATTTGTTAACATTTATAAAGGTAGAACCGTCCATGACCCAAGCATTAAAAAATACACAAGTCAACAAGGTAAAGTCTAATTCTGGTAATTAACAGATCAAGAGATTAGAGGAGGTTAGAGCGCTCAGGCAACCCAATTATATAGATAAATATCTTCTTCTTTTTATTTTCTGAAAAATGCTGGAGCATATAAATAAATATAGCTTTTCTAAAATATAAATATTTTCCAACGAAGAACTGCAATGTTTACCTGTTATCTTAACAAAAAAAAAATTTGTTTTTTTAATTGCATTTATATCTATGTTATATACTTGCTGTTTTTCGTTGTTTTTTTAGCTACATTAATAATTAGGAGATAATAATTTGCAATTTCAGCCCGCAAGTGCCATTCTTAAACTTATATCTCTTTTCTCCCCATTTGGCTCCTTTATTTTGTAAACAGTTTGAGAGATCGTTCAAGTTTATATAAACATTCACATTGTGGCATAACTAATAAACTTATGACTAAAATAAGAAGAATGGTCCTCTATTACTTATTAGTAAGGATAACATTTGAAAAATTTAACGAAAAGAAATATCCAGTCAAGGAAAAAAATTAATACTATTCTTTAATTGTACTATAAACCTATTTTAATAACTTAACAATGTTTAATTTGAAGTAATATTAAATTACTTAATAAATAATACTAACAGTTGTTTACTGTTGAATAAAATTAAAGAAGAAATAGGTGAAGAAGTTGTGTGGAAGAAAATTTATGAATTTACTGGAATTAAAAGCACTTAAAAACATTGTTATTTTACGTATAAAACTTATCAAAGAAAATATAAGTAAAATGTGATTTTTAACAAAGTATTACTACAAAATTTTCATATGGAATTATAAATGACATATTTAAGGATCTCCCCCTCTTTCTATTTCTCACTACTCTCTCACTATATATTAAAAAGTTACAAACACTTATTTATGAAGATCCACAAAATGCTATTAGAGCAATAGCATATTATCACAGTAGAAAAACACATCATTTGTATTTTTTATGTTTTAATTTAATATTAGTAATAATATTTATTTCATATATTATATTCATTCACAAATTAATTAATGTAAATATTATGTAACAAAGATATATATGTATATCCGTTACTCTAATATTTTGAAATATATATAACAATAAAATATTGGAGACCAACCAACAAAAAAAAAAACTGTAAGTTTTTCAAGTAATGGTAAAGTTATTCACGTAGGCTTCGACGGTCGTCAGATGTATTTACCGTTTCTTCTTCCGGGTTGTGAAGTTTGAGGTCTTGAAGTCTGCATTAAGGAGAGAGGACGACATCTGGCGTCCCACGGGAGAAGTAAGATCTTCGGTAAGCGCATCTGCAGGGGGCGTGCAGAACCTCCTCGGTAACTTCTTACCCCCAACTTTCACTCCAGCTGACTACTGGGGGTAGGCTCTTCAGAGCTTTGCGGTTTCCGGGGCGGAGGGATGAAATTAATCTGACTCCTGGTGATCGCAGATCTTCAGAGTTACCATACTGTCGAGAAGTCTTTGTGTGAAGAACAGAGGTTCATTCGTTACATACCTTTAAAAGAGGAGAATATGTTAGTATTTGACGTACAACCTACTCGAAACTTTTTTATTTCCCAAGGGACATAAAAGTTCATTCTAGATGTTATTGAAATTTATCGAGAGTGATTTGATGAGTATAAGTGACTACTTAATCTATAAATACGTCTAAGAAGCGTTCATAATCAAGAAATTAAGTTGATTTGTATAACATAAATTTTGGATACTCATTTATGAATTTTATACTGAATACCCCTAACGATAAAATACTTATAAAAAGTATAATATAATTAATTGACAGATAATATTTTTGAATTTTTAAAATTAAATATTACGTTTCACATTCAATGAAAATAGCTCCCTTTTTAACTACACACACTATCAAGTCAAGGATTTTCAGTCGAGTTTATAGATATATATTTTGGCAATGGTTATTCTACATATAAAATTATTTTGCTTCAAACTATAATAAAGTGACGGGTTTCAGGATAACCCACGCTCGAAATGATAAAATTTTGCTCGGTAAAGAAAAAACACATTGAAATCACTGATTTATTCAACCATGTGACATTTCTGGGAAACTAAGTATTTCATGTTTTTTTTTTTTTTGTTTTTTTACGTACAGTAATCTGTTTTAATATGTTATATACCAACTAAATACATTAAATATTATGTCGTGTTTAGTAAGTTAATCGCTGACGCTAGTTTTTGCGTATAAACGACACCATTATCATATTTGGGATAATACTACCATAAATCAATTTGCTCAAGAAAAAAGAAGAAAAGTTTTCTCTTTGAATGTAAATAAAACATTTAGGGGATCAAATAAACCACACTCTAATGGTTCAATCTCACTAAATAATGTCTAAAATTATTTACTATCGAACCAACATTTATTGTGTTCCATTGCTCTGAACTATATGAAATGCCGCTACTCAAAATAAATTAGTTCGTAGTCGCTGGTAGGTAATTTTATTAAAATGACTACCCTTCATTCTAGTTCTAGCACCGATCCATTTCAGCTAATACTGCACTTTCATCTCATCTCTCGTTTTCTATGACAATATTATTTCATGCAAATTTTGTGCATTTTCTCTCATATATATCCACAAACACTATCACACACACAACGTCATTTATATATACATATACCCAAATATATGTGCATAGATATTGTAGTGACCATATTACTAGTTTTATGTACAAAGTTGTTTGAGAATTCAAATTATTTCATAAAAATAATCTCAAGAACTATATTTAACATATATATATATATATATGTATATATATAAGTTATTTTTGTTCAATAACAATACTTATAAACCACCCTTTCTCCACCGCAAATGATTACTTTTATCAACAAACTCATGAAATTATTCATGGAAAAAAAACCAAATCCATAGTTTGGCTTCAAGGGAAAATCAAAGTCAATAATTGCAACTTCTAATGGTAGTTAATTATTATTAATTATTGTATGTTAATTAATTTAAGCATATTTAAATCCATAGTTTAATGTTCTTTGTTTTATTTAAATGAAAATTACGTAGAATAAGTATTTCTTCTTAAACTGATACAGTTTTGAGGTACCACTGTACATTGAACTGTGCTTGGGTTTCGCGTTTTTAGAAGTCCAGGTTATATGTGATGCCAGTCTGAAGTTGTGGACCACGATTTGGGTTACATCAATGTAAAACCAAGTATATGATGGTTGAGGTGAGCAGCTCTACGAAAAGGAGATTTTAGGGGTTGTGGCTCTCCCTTGAAAGATCAGAAGATTTGTTTTCCCTGAAGTCTACATACAGTCGATAGTTTTCCGGAAGTTGAGGGGAGGATGAGGGCAGTCAAACGTTGCTACCGAAGTCTTCTGAGACAGAAAATGTGTCTACTTACCGAGAGGGCTGCAAAGACAAGTCTCTAAATTACATACTGGAACTAATCTGTACCAGTTGGGCGGGGGCATGTTCATCACATGAATTCCTGAAGATGCCTTTAGGGAGTATCCCGGGAAAAAAATTAGAAAAGGAAAGGCGAGGTGAACGTAAAGAGTGGCTGATATATAAACTACTCTGGCTGAAATATGTCAATGGCTGGAATAAGATCTAAATTATATCCCAGATATGTAAACAAATATTACATAAGATCGTTTCACATTTATAAAGTTTTCCGATTCCTTACTGTGTTCACTGTTTATCATCTTATGTTTACATTTTATTAACAGCCACTTGCACAAAAATACCAGTAAAAATGAGAATTTCGACTGGTATTTTTGGATTAGGAATTTTAGGAGATAAAGTCTTTAAGACTACTGGCATGGTTGAAATGCCTTAATAAAGAGCCCAACTTGAGTAGCGTTTAATCACAAATTGATTTTGCTTATTCTCTGCTGTTCTCCATATTCATTCAGTGCTTCTCCAAGTTTTCCTAATAGGTACTGTTTCATTGAAATTGTGAGCAATTGCCAAATGCCGAGTCATCTTTGCGATCTCATTAAGAAATATTATAAAAATTGCATTCTGAATAGAATTAAGCATAACTTTATATATTTTAGTGCAAAGGAAAAGACAAAATTTAATATACACAGTATTTTATTTGTTTCAGACTTAACAAAAGATAGTGGAAAATGGATAAATGAAGAAAACGGTTTAATCTCTTTTTGAAAAATGTAGAGGTAAGAAAAACTTTACGTATTGTACTGTTGAATTTTAAAACGAATTTACTATTAACAAGTAAAATCTATATAATGAAAAATGTTTTATTAAGTACTTTACTTATATGCTTTTGAAATTACGTTTATGAGAACACAAAACTTGTAGGGTGTAATGAAATGTTTTAAGGAATGAATTTTAGATATTCCTTCGTCTGAATATCTATCACTTTATGAATTGTTAGTGCAGCAACAAACTCTTGCATTGCAAGCAAAGTGGGTCATCAAGAGTTTATCCTATTTCATGGGAATTAAAAAAAAACAAGTGTTTTTTTTTGGGTTCGGTCGAGGTAGATCCAAAAGAAATACCTATTTTAAAAAAGGTGTATTTTTTTTTTAATTATCTGCCGGCTTTTCGGCTTACAATGTAAGCCATCTTCAGGGCTGCTGAAATACAATGTCATGAGAATGTAGGAGAATTCAACATGCAGAAAACAAACTATTAAAAAAAATTAAAACATTAATTGACCAACACTTTTTGGATCTACCATGACCGAACACCAACAAAAAAAAACATCTAATACTAATATCTACGGTCAAAAATCTCCATTTAAAATAACAAGGTCTTCTTAACATCACTGACCGAATTCCAAAGGTGAGTTTCAGTTTTTTCAGGGAGAACAATGATTGGAATAGTGTAAACAATATCGTATCTGTTACTCATTCTGTCTCATTTTTTAATAATCACATTATCCGTCATATATATTATTTAGCCAAGTCTTTTCATTGATATATTTTTTAGATTTAAAAAAACAAATTGTGATCTTCCGTACTCGAACACAAAATCCATTTCAAGGAGCCGGAATGGCTCTCCTCATCTATTTTGCTACAAAAAAATAATATTTTTTGTAAAACTAGTATTTTTTTTTTCAATTTTGATGGGTGGAAGTATTTAATTACCGGACTAAACTTTGCCAGTTTCATATATATATATATACATATATAAAACAGTCAATTAATATCATTTGCTCAACCTCTAAGTGTGTGTATGTGAATTAAGGTTCTCTATGTTCCCCAAAATACAACAAGTATCAAAATCTTTAGTCATTTCTTTTGAGCGAGGGTGTAGTTTTAGGCGGTAGGGTATTGTATAATGTTCACACCTACTTTTGTTATTAACCTATCTCTAAAATGTTTAAAAATTTCCAAGGACCCTCAAAAACTACGCAATTGTTCAATTAATATTCCCGTTTAGATTCTGAAGGCGATGAATAGCAGAACTGTTTGCCTATTTCCCATTCAGGTTATATTCTAGGTTATTTCAAACTCGCTTTCCACAGCGCTATTGATCGCGGATGTTTTGTTCAGCAAAGTGTACATACGCTGAAATTGAAACTGTTAATTAATTTGTGAATATATCATCAAGTAACAATGGTCCTTTTGAAAAAAAAATACCTTAATAAATTTCGACAAGTTTAATTTGAATTATATTAATGTTCACACACCAAATTTATTTTACTGAAAGGATCAATTTTATTTCACAAGCAATACCTAATTGCCTTATGTTAGAGCATAATTACAGTTCCTAAAATAGTTGTGCACATATGAGTGTGTGTACATTTTTCAGTGTTTAATATTGATGAATTTCTGAAATTTAGGCCAAAACGTTGGTTAAAAGTAAAAAGCCTCTATTGTTACGAATCAATTTTAATTCGTTCTTTCCCAAGATTGAATCCCTGACTAACCTCTTCTCATAAATTTATTTTATGTTTTATTTTGTGAATTGTAGTGCGTTTGTGTGGAGGGAGATTTTATTCGAACTTGTTATTTTAAAAAAAGAAACTTTTTTTTTTTTTTTTTTAATTCCTTATTATACAATTTAATTTATTGGGGAATATTTCCTTTCATTTATTTGTCTTATTATGATACCCTTATATATTTTTCATAATTTACTATAAATATAAACTTCAGAGGAAACACTTTCATAGCCCACGATGGCCCATTATGGGTGAAAGCGTTAGAGCCTAATATATTGTTGTTGTTTGTGGTTTAGAGGCGCTCAACGGCCATGGTTATCAGCGCCTGTTATTTTTAATTTTTTTTTTTTTTTAATAATCTCTATAGTAATCCAATACTTATTTGCTGGAGATCACATGATCTCGTGTACATAATGAGTAGCCCAGAAGCAAGAGTAGTCATGGGACACGCCAACACGCCCAGGCCCCGAAACCGCCCCAGGACAGGCCGCGGCGCCCCCCGGTCCCAGCTCTCCAGCGCTGCCTTGGGAGGCCCACATCTAGGTGGCTGGCTGTCCCTAATATATTAATTGTGGTGAAGAAACATTTAGTTACTTTTTTATTTTGTTATTTTTTATATAATCGTAGGAATTGTTTCGAAAAATCATCCATCATAATAATATCAGTATTATTTTCTAAAAAATAATAATATCTAAAAAATAATACAAATAATGAGTTACCAAAATAATATAATAGAATATCGTATAAGGGAGAATAGATTCACAATTGTTTTAAGACTCTAGTAAGTAACTCAAAGGGGTAATAAAAAGGGAGAGACGTCAAATTTTGGATAACGCAAAGGGAATTGATATTCAATGGATTTAAAATAATTAACGAATTCGATAAACATTAAGAAGAAGGAAGAATGTAATGTGGAAATAGTTCTAAGCTCTCCTTACAACATGGAGTTAAGTCGTGAATCCTGATCAATTCTTGTGGGCGTACGGGATTTAGTAAAAATGTACTCTTCCTTTTAAAAAATTTCACCCGAAAGTAAATACTAAAAATAAAAATAAAAAGAGTACTAAAACTGAGATTCATCACAATTTATAACAGAATTCGTGAAAATACTTATTATTTCATGTTGAAATCTAGATCAAATGGATGGATAATAATCAAAATTGTCTTTCTTTTTGTGCTTATCATATTATTTACCTGGTATTTCCAGGTTTTCAGGTATTTCCATGTTTCCAGGTATGAAATATTGGCTAATCATTTTTAATTATCAATCAGTATGAAGTGTATTTGCTACATTATAGTTTCTAGAATCCACTGGAATTTCCTGAGAGTCTACTAGGATCGAGGTAATTTTCTCAATGAAATGTACTCAGGGAAGTGTTTATTTATGTACTCCCAGTTTTAGAAATTACTCATTGGTAGATAGCAGGCCTCTTCGAGTATCAAAGAGGCCTATATTTTGTGGACAAGGTACACAGAAGCCCTCGTACTCCGAAGATTTGCCCGGTCGGCAAATATTGACTGCCGGTCCCTTGTCCTCTTCTTCGAAAAATACACTGGACGTTTATACTCCTACCGCCAGTTCATTCAGGGGTTCCGCAAAGTGCGTTGGAGTTAAAGTGTTTGCGTGTGTATGCCAGCTTGTGCGATTCCTCTTCAAAAAGTGTTGAAGATCCATGTGAACTTTCATTTAAGAATCTCAGAGATTTTTAACAATCCATTAAGTTTTGTTAGCTGAATATATCAACTGAACTGTTGTGAAAAATTGATAAATTCGAATTTATAAAATAAATATCATCTTAAAAACTGGGTTCATTACAAAACGTAACTTCTTCTAGTCATATGTGAGAATAAAACAAATTTACTGCTACGGGTCACGTTTTAGTAATAATGACCATAGGTGAATTAATAACTAAGAGTCTAATTTATTATGTAATAATAAAATAATAATAATACAGAAACACATTACTATCCCTATACACTAACAATGAATAAAGAAATGTTTAAAGTAATTACTTTTAGCTAAGTTATGAATACCGTCCTATTACAGATAAGCACTTATCACTTATCAGAAACTCAGAAATATAGCAATAAGCGTTCACTGATAGCGTTCTTTCTGGATTCTGACAGTATATAACTTTCAAAAACTGCCACTTTTAGTAGGATATATGTATAGTAAGGAGTGATTGGCAATTCAGGGAGTAAATCTCAAAGAACGAATTTCCTCTCTCAATATTAAGAATAGTAGAGAATAATTACAGTTCTAGTTATATTCTTAAATAATTATCTCCATGTTGTAGTTGTTTTTTTTAGAAGTATCTTTAAAACATAAATAGTAGTGAGTACATTCAGACAATTAATTACTTTTGATGGATTACTTTTCTTACATAACACAATTTTTAGACGCATTAGTATTTATTAATTTTGTCTTTCTCTAAAATTTTTTCGACATATTTCAGACATAAACGAACCATAAGTGGAACAAATTTCAGCATTAGTTTTAATTTTTTTTTTTTTTTAATTCGGCCTTTTAAAGAGCAAAAATACGCATATGCATATGTATAAGTATTGAAGGAACCTAGATAACTAGTAAAGCTTCGTATAAAGTATTTACCGTTTCTTCTTCCGGGTTGGACCGTGTCAAGTTGTTGATATTTGCCGAGCTTTCGCACTTCATGTGATGGCTTCTTGAGGGCTGAAAAGAGAATGAGATCTGTAAAAGAGAGTAAAAGTCTCTCAACAAGTCTATCAACAACTTGACACGGTCGAACCCGGAAGAAGAAACGGTAAATACATCTGACGACCGTCGAAGCCAACGTGAACTTCGTATAAAGTTCAAATGGAGGGTTTTTGGCCGGAAAGATTAACACCAGACAATTTTTTTGTTGGAGTTTGTACAAGGTTGATCCAAAGAATACAATTTTTAAAAAAATGTGAATATTTTATAATCTGCCTGCGTTTCATGAAGACTTGATCCAGGTGGCAAGACATCCCCTCTCGCCTTCATTAATGCCCTAAAGATGGCTTATAATGTAAGCCAAAACGTCGGCAGATAATATAAAATATGCGTATTTTAAATTTTATTTATGGATCAAACTTGACCGAATCCCAACAAAAAAACTTCTACCTCGTATAATATATATNACTCTCTCTCTCTCTCTCTACATACATATATATATATATATATATATATATACATGTTTTTTTTAAAGTCTTAGACAAGATTTCTCTACGCGTTATTTTAGGGGGAGGGGGGGTATTTATTTTCTAAATAACTACTGTTTTAGACAACTATTTTAAAAAGATGTATTTTAAAATTAACACAAAATAGACAATGCACAACAAATATATAAGAGAGAAAGTTAATAAAAGCTTTTGTTGGAGTAAAATATGAATTAGTGAGGATCGCTGATAGGGGATATCCTTTATGATAACAGCTGATTTACTGCTAGGAAATTTAAGCCATAGGATTATGAATAATTCCTCTCAAGAGAGAGTAAAAATGTCAGAACTTAAGCCTTTTCATCCCCCGCGCCCTTTGCCTAAGCTAGGTTTTAAGCTGCGATTTCACCTGCCCTCACCTTCACAGTGCAAAAGACTTAACATAAAGCTTCAAGTGGACGAAGCACTTCTACTCCAGCGTAACATTCCCACAGGGCCAAAGTCATCCATTACTATGAACTGAAGCAAACCGCCAAGTCAAGGATCTTACCCCTTGATAAAGTCAGACACAACAAAGGGTGGAAATTCGAAATTTAAAGGAACCTATCTTATCATACACCACTGCAATCATTATTCAATGTTACATTATTGGAATATTTATGGGTTTAATCTATTGACATATTGTCTCGCTTCATTACTGTAAAATTGCATCATTATATAACAAAGAGTGATTCCATGATAATCTTAAAACAATAATTTGATAAGATAGCGCTAGAGCTTTATTCAAACATTATGCAAACAGAAGAAAACAGATTTAGTATATTTGGATAATTTATAATTTTGTAATTGGAGTTAACACAAAATATTGATGTAAAATCACATTATTAATTATAATCAAAAGGACAGTTTGTTGACCGTAGATATTATTCTTAGATGATTTTAGTTGGGGTTCGGTCAAGGTAGATCCAAAAAACACAAATTTAAAAAAAATGTATTATTTAATAAAGGATTATCTTCCAACGTTTCGGCTTGACTGAGAGTCATGGAAATGTGAACTTAGGAACAGGACGTCCTCTCTCATCTTCATGATAGCCCTGAAACGTTGGAAGATAATCCTTTATTAAAAAATACATTTTTTTAAATTTGTGTTTTTTGGATCTACCTTGACCGAACCCCAACTAAAATCATCTAAGAAAAGAATTAATTATAATGAATAGTGAGTCATGAAAATGGGTATTTAGTGACACGACGTCCCTCCTCGCCTTCATGATAGCCCTGAATATGGCGAAACGTTGGCAGATAATTTTTAAAAAACTAATTTTTTTTTAAATTAAATACTAATTT
>KZ807782.1:228064-238793 GCA_000696205.2 Oncopeltus fasciatus | reverse complement strand
TAAATTAAAAAAAAAAAAAAAAATGATGACCTAATCACCACTCTGCATGGGAATGACTTATCAGGAATTCGGTATGTCAGAGGTTCCTGAAAAAATTTTATGTATTTTTAAATTTATGAAAGCCGCCGGGATCCATATGAGAGACTGCTACTGGCAGATGTATCGCTGACCTGTGGGGTTACCTCAGTTGTAAAAACTTTAAAATTGCTTTCCCTCGGAGTTTGTTACATTTGTTTGTTTCCAACTTTTGCTCCGAATTCACAAATATGGAAAAATAAACATCACAAAAAAAGGTTTATCGATTAATAACGTTCTTTTAGTATTATAACATTTCCTCTTTATTGTCATAATTTTCTCATAGTTGATATATTATTCTGTTTAAGATATTTTTTTTATTATTAAACTTTTATTTATTTATTACATTCAGTTAAATTAAAACATTTTGTAATTTGATCACCACAATGAATTTAAAAAAAAAATACATTTAATATCAATCCCATGAGGAGAGAAGGTGACCAATGACACCACTCTCAAATTTAAGATACTAACAAATATTTTCAACAAATCCTTCTATTTATCATTAAACTTTTTTTTTCAAAATATTTAATTATTTTATTAATGGCTAGTTAGAAATCTGGCTATGAATGGTTGGGGTTTCCTTTATGTAAAAATTAAAATCAACAAGTTTCATAATTTTAATCGTTTTTTTATGTTGTTGTTTTTTTTTTTTTTTTTTTTTGTTTTTTTTTACATTATTATTAATGTGTTTATTTTACTAAATGTAATCTTATGGTGTTTTTTTAATTAAAGCAAGCCCATATTTAATCAGTTTTAACAAGTGTTGTTTAACCCATACGAGAATTGCCTAATCCTGTATTATATGACAAACAATTTTCTCTAGGGGGGAGAGATATTCTCAGGAGAGGAATTGAATTGTAGAGACGATCGTGCCGCAGAAAGCTCTTGTGTGGTTAAGCAAGCGAGAGGAAGTTCCTACTTAAGTTGGCCAACTTAAATCCCATCTCCAACTGATGACACCTTACCTACACGCCTCTCGCCCCCCCACCAGAAAGCCGATTAGCTTTATACCCATCCGTCTAACTGCCTTAATGGGGCTTTCATAAAATGGATGTCGGGAAGTTGAACGCCACTTCTGGATGAGATGTATCTTGGATTATTGCAGGATGTCTCAATGGGCTACGAATAGGATTTGTGACTAAACCCCCGACTATTGAAAGTCACAAACAATGGGTTTAGACAAAAAAAAAATTTTTTTAACCTTTATTTACTTATTACATTCTGTTGAAAATAAAAGCATTTTGTAATTGGATAACAATGAATAGTAAAAATGACATTCAATGACATTCACATGAGGAGAGAAGAAGACCAATGATACTACTCTCAAATAATTACAGACTATGTCCCCAGGAGGTCACGGAGGTTGGAGTTGGAAGACAAGGTCTGTGCTAGTGGATTAGGATGATATGGCAGTTTACTGCGGAAAAGGACGAAGCGGGAAGAAATGTGATCCTGAAAAAAAAGGATACTAAAATCCTGGTGAAGGGAGGAATTGGATACGTGAGAGGGAGCATTTGCGATTATTCTAAGGGTTTTGGATTGAAAGAACTGGATTCGTTGGATGTTGGAAGGCTTGGCGGCACCCCAGATTTCTACACCGCATGTCCAGATTGGTCGTGGTAATGTCTTGTAGAGCATCAGTTTGTTTTCAATTATAAGATTGGAATTCCTAATCAGTAAAAAAATTATACTCTGCCTCCGAAACGAACATGCAGTAATGTGTAAGATTTTTCTAATAAATCTACAATTGGAACTATTGTTTTCATACAGATTTTGGGAACAAATCATACAAGTTTCACTAATCCAACCAACTAGATACCCAACTTGGCAGTAACTAAACTTTAACTAATTTTGAGTACGTGTTTTTGAATTTTAAGTGTTCTTAGCTCTTCAGTTTATGTGGGTTTTTAAACTCTTGCAAATTAGATATTTGAAACTTAAATATAAAGAAAGGAACAGAGTTTTCATTACATATCAAAATAATTGGTGTTTTTTACCTGAAAAAAATTTGCTCTATTGGTGTAAAGATATGTTTTCATTTTAACCCAATTATAAGTCAGTAAACTTGTATTTTTCAATTTGATTAAATAAAATTTTAAAATAATACACACAGCTACCATGTTTTAGAAATGTTAGTATCACTCCAGGAGTGGCATACAGAGAGGAAAACAAACAGCAGTGTATAATAAATTCTTGGGTACGGAATATTTAAGAGTAAGCAAAATTTCAGTTATCTTGAAGAAATTTTTCTTTATAACATAGGTGTTTACGTAACGTCATTAAACACATTATCTAGAAACAATATATAATACTCGCTAATATTTTAAGTGTTTACGAAATAAACAAAATATTATTACGTTTTATTAACAAGTATCGCTAAAATCTCAAACAAAATCCTCTAAATCATAGGTGTTTATCACAAGTAACGTCATTTGAAACTTCTTATTACACATGAAAGCATGCCTCTTTGAGGAAATTCGCTATTAAACACAAGATGTAGAAATTATGGACAAAATTCGTTTAATATCAGAACAGTTTACGTAACTCCATTTCAAACTGTTAACTGCACAATAAAGCAGGCTTAATTAACACGTTGAGCGCGACCGCAAGAAGCCAACTTAGGGTGGAGCCACTTGAGAGTGATTCATAGCTCAGTGCACTAACAAAACTTTGGTTGATATTTTCAGAAAAACTAATAAATTTGGCAATGGATAACACAGCTTATATTCGACCAAACTAAATTTCTAAAAAAAAAATATGATACACATTTTAATAACTTTAATTGCGATTGAGGCAAGCTGCAAATGAATTAAACATATGTTCTCACAATTAGAGATTTTTGTGGTTAGAATTTCTGTTTTAATAATATTATTATGCCAGTAATCATATTTTATTATTATTATTATTANGCCACATTATTATTATTATTATGATTATTTATCATGACAAATTTTCTTAATTTTGAACAATGATATTTATTTTCCACTCCCTAAGATAACTATTAAAAAAGTTTTTTTTTTTGCGAGTGCAAAACCAATGAAATTTATCCTCAATTTAAAAATTTATGTTAAGGCCACATTTTTTTAATTTATTTTTCTACCAAGCACTGCATAGATCATTGCTTTTCTTTTAATGCATTTCATCCTCTATCCGTCATTGTGATCATTGTTTTCAAGGACTGAGTAGTAGATTTTATTTACCTGAGATTGCGGACTCGCATAACTTTCCAAGTTGATTACCAGTTTAGCAAAACGTCATCTTTAAAGAATGTTACAATGGCATGAATCAGAGCAGAGTTTTCCTTTCTTTGTTGTTGCTCTGTGGAAGCTCTGTCGGTTTATTTGTTTTCTTTGTTGTTGCTCTGTCGAAGGTCTGTCGGCTTATTTGTTTTCTTGTATTAGGCTGTGCCCTGAAATTCAACAAATTTGACTGATGTATTTTATTCCACAAATAGTTCACATGTGGCTTTAAAATTATCTCTTGTTTTTGGGAACATTTTTGCAATATTTTGTGAATGGATTTCTTAATGTGACAAGAGCAAGGAGAGAATTGGTCAAAATGGGAAAAAGTTCTTTTGAGATATTAGAGCACTTATGGTTTTTAAAAAATTGATTTTGAGTTTTCAAGTTTTATAACACCTAACGCCAACGATTTTTGATCCATCGGTAGATAATTGATGAAGGGCCCATATTGTACATCATGCTTTTGATTTCTAAAGATTGAGCTATTGGTTTGGTGTCATTCGTAGCAAATTTCCCACTGGAAATGGGCTTTCAGGCATACATTTGAGGTGTTAAGAATTACAGAGTCCTCTTTCAGGTTGCGAATGGGAGGTTGGAGTAGTAGAAATAGGAGATTTAAACTAGGTATGGGGCGGAGGAGTATGACCCCACTGTGACCCTTAGGGCTGACAGTTCAGAAGGTATTCGTGGTCCAGCGAGAGCGACTAACTTTCTAGGGGGTGCTTTACTTGAGATATCCAGGGGCAGGTAAAAGTACATCGGGGCACATCTCAACGTTGAGTTTCTTATCGATGTCGGTGCAACTACAGGAAATAGTCAAAGATGTTTTAGTGGAATGGTCAAGTAGCAGACTCTTCAGAGAGTAGTTCAACGACTGTATGGGAACACAATTCAGGCAGTGAGAATGATGAGTGCAGAAGGCGTCTGCTATACCACAAGCTTGGCCTCTTAAGCACTAATTTTGGCCACGCTTTTCGCGTGGCTTCTCTGTTTTAACCTTCCATCCAAGGACAATTTTGTGATTTGATATGGTTCATGTCTTAGCGATCCACTTTAGAGAGGGGGTGGCTTAATTACTATCTAAAAATATGCAGTTCGTCTTGCAGGAGAGTCTACTGCATTACACAGAATTATGAACCCTAATCACTTTAACTAATCTTTAGATGTTATGCGACGCGCGTTTTTCTGGTTATTATTTGCCATAGGAGTCCGATGAATAGAATAATATGTTTTCATTTAATACTCCATTTAAAATTTTATTTATTTTTTATTTTTATTTTTTTTTTTTTTTCTGGAATAGCTAGTCTTAGAATGAGCTCAACTGTTCTGGAGAGTCGAAGGACCCACGACTTGGTCCGAGGGAATTGGATAAAACTTCCTTTAACTCACCCGGTTATCTGTATTACTTATTCATTTTCGGAGTTGAGACATTATTTAACGCTTCGTTCAAAGTTTATAATGGCATGGATTATTAACCCTAAAGCTTCTAAGCCAGACTTAATTGGTCACGTCAAACCGCTTCTTCCTCTGAGTTAGCGTTCAAAACTAATAAACTAAGATGTTTTAGCTTAACCCTCCTGTTCCCTAAAGGTAATTTAATTGAAGTACCAAGTTGTTGTGGTATACTGTTATCAAATGAAATTGACATCATTGAATAACATATAAGCAGAAAAGTAGTCAATAATAGACTAGAAAAAAATATATAATTTTCCTTGTTAATAAATATTTCTAAATGGTTTTAGATGAAAACAACCACAACCAGCTGGTCACCACACACACACACACACACACACACACACACACACACACACACACACACACACACACACACACACACACACACACACACACACACACACACACACACACACACACACACACACACACACACACACACACACACACACACACACACACACACACACACACACACACACACACACACACACACACACACACACACACACACACACACACACACACACACACACACACACACACACACACACACACACACACACACACACACACACACACACACACACACACACACACACACACACACACACACACACACACACACACACACACACACACACACACACACACACACACACACACACACACACACACACACACACACACACACACACACACACACACACACACACACACACACACACACACACACACACACACACACACACACACACACACACACACACACACACACACACACACACACACACACACACACACACACACACACACACACACACACACACACACACACACACACACACACACACACACACACACACACACACACACACACACACACACACACACACACACACACACACACACACACACACACACACACACACACACACACACACACACACACACACACACACACACACACACACACACACACACACACACACACACACACACACACACACACACACACACACACACACACACACACACACACACACACACACACACACACACACACACACACACACACACACACACACACACACACACACACACACACACACACACACACACACACACACACACACACACACACACACACACACACACACACACACACACACACACACACACACACACACACACACACACACACACACACACACACACACACACACACACACACACACACACACACACACACACACACACACACACACACACACACACACACACACACACACACACACACACACACACACACACACACACACACACACACACACACACACACACACACACACACACACACACACACACACACACACACACACACACACACACACACACACACACACACACACACACACACACACACACACACACACACACACACACACACACACACACACACACACACACACACACACACACACACACACACACACACACACACACACACACACACACACACACACACACACACACACACACACACACACACACACACACACACACACACACACACACACACACACACACACACACACACACACACACACACACACACACACACACACACACACACACACACACACACACACACACACACACACACACACACACACACACACACACACACACACACACACACACACACACACACACACACACACACACACACACACACACACACACACACACACACACACACACACACACACACACACACACACACACACACACACACACACACACACACACACACACACACACACACACACACACACACACACACACACACACACACACACACACACACACACACACACACACACACACACACACACACACACACACACACACACACACACACACACACACACACACACACACACACACACACACACACACACACACACACACACACACACACACACACACACACACACACACACACACACACACACACACACACACACACACACACACACACACACACACACACACACACACACACACACACACACACACACACACACACACACACACACACACACACACACACACACACACACACACACACACACACACACACACACACACACACACACACACACACACACACACACACACACACACACACACACACACACACACACACACACACACACACACACACACACACACACACACACACACACACACACACACACACACACACACACACACACACACACACACACACACACACACACACACACACACACACACACACACACACACACACACACACACACACACACACACACACACACACACACACACACACACACACACACACACACACACACACACACACACACACACACACACACACACACACACACACACACACACACACACACACACACACACACACACACACACACACACACACACACACACACACACACACACACACACACACACACACACACACACACACACACACACACACACACACACACACACACACACACACACACACACACACACACACACACACACACACACACACACACACACACACACACACACACACACACACACACACACACACACACACACACACACACACACACACACACACACACACACACACACACACACACACACACACACACACACACACACACACACACACACACACACACACACACACACACACACACACACACACACACACACACACACACACACACACACACACACACACACACACACACACACACACACACACACACACACACACACACACACACACACACACACACACACACACACACACACACACACACACACACACACACACACACACACACACACACACACACACACACACACACACACACACACACACACACACACACACACACACACACACACACACACACACACACACACACACACACACACACACACACACACACACACACACACACACACACACACACACACACACACACACACACACACACACACACACACACACACACACACACACACACACACACACACACACACACACACACACACACACACACACACACACACACACACACACACACACACACACACACACACACACACACACACACACACACACACACACACACACACACACACACACACACACACACACACACACACACACACACANTTCTGGTAAAGGATATTAGCAATCATCACTAACTTTTGGAGATGATTCCTTTGTAGGTTTGGCCCGGATTCTTCAAGATATACTTGCATTAGGTTTCTTTCAGGTAAAGGATATTAGCAATCATCACTAACTTTTGGAGATGATTCCTTTATAGGTTTGGCCCGGATTCTTCAAGATATACTTGCATTAGCTTTCTTTCTGGTAAAGGATATTAGCAATCATCACTAACTTTTGGAGATGATTCTTTTATAGGTTTGGCCCGGATTTTTCAAGATATACTTGCATTAGGTTTCTTTTTGGTAAAGGATATTAGCAATCATCACTAATTTTTGGAGATGATTCCTTTATAGGTTTGGCCCGGATTCTTCAAGATATACTTGCATTAGCTTTCTTTCTGGTAAAGGATATTAGCAATCATCACTAACTTTTGGAGATGATTCCTTTATAGGTTTGGCCCGGATTCTTCAAGATATACTTGCATTAGCTTTCTTTCTGGTAAAGGATATTAGCAATCATCACTAACTTTTGGAGATGATTCCTTTATAGGTTTGGCCCGGATTCTTCAAGATATACTTGCATTAGCTTTCTTTCTGGTAAAGGATATTAGCAATCATCACTAACTTTTGGAGATGATTCCTTTATATGTTTGGCTCGGATTCTTCAAGATATACTTGCATTAGGTTTCTTACAGGTAATAATATTAGCAATCATCACTAACTTTTGTAGATGATTCTTTTGTAGGTTTGGCCCGGATTCTTCAAGATATACCTGCATTAGGTTTCTTTAAGGATATTAGCAATCTTCACTAACGTTTGGAGATGATTACCTTTATAGGTTTCGATTGGATCCTTTAAGATATACTTGCATTAGGTTGCTAATCCTTCCTTCCTTGACCGTAAAATACGTATCCTTTAAATCACGTTAATTTCCAGAGCATTAGTACTTGGTCTTCGTGGTCGAGCCATTATAATTATTAGTTGCCATTAAATTATTTTTATTTGCTTATTAGTTAAGGACAACTGAAATTTAATAACCCACCACAGAAGTTGTACTCCAGTTTCATTGGGAAAAAAACTAGTCAAATAACTATATTTGAATCAAATAATTAAACTAGTCAAATCAATCTATTAGAGGCAAACGACTCTAACTTAAACAAAAAAAAAACTAGTCAAATTACTTTGAATTTAACCTGATGATTATAATTAAATTATTTTAGTGCGTGAATCTTTTTCTTAAATGCAGTTATCCATATCTTACATACATTTTAAATTCAAATCAGTTATNGCCCTGAAGATGGCTTACAATGTAAGCCGAAACGTTGGCAGATAATCCTTTTTTAAAAAAATACATTTTTTAATTTGTGTTTTTTGGATCTACCTCGACCATACCCCAACTAAAATCATCTTAGCAATCAGTTCAACATCTCACTTAAATCAAGATATCCAAATTTAATAAAGTACAGCACTTAAATGTAGAACGATAATTAAAACAAAATATTATTCATCAAATTATTAATTTTACCTTAAGTATTGTTATTATCTCTAAAAATTATTATGTGCGTGCGTGTGTGTGGATATACCGTTGTATTAAAATTAATGGTTATGTTAAAACCCTATTCCCCATCACCAGGTTTAATTATTCCATGTGACTCCTGAAATTTATTTATTATTATTGTTCATGTTTAGGTTTTTATTTCCTAATTTAACGTGGCGACCTGTTATCTTGACAAAATAGCTGTTTTTTTAGGAGACGGAGGAGGATTTGGGGAGTTTTTTTAAATAGTTCTTGTGAGAAATAAATTCTCTTTTTCTTATGAATGTGAATGTACGTACTTTCCAATAATTTTGTGCCGTATATTTTCTATAACCACTTCTCTTCTTCTTTTGGACATGAGAAATAAATTTAAAATTTAAATTATGATACTCGTGAAAGCTTGATTCCTCCAGCGAAATCTACTGAAATAAAAACATTTATTACCTAAAATAATACACTCTCCAGTGGTTTCAAAATATTTTCCAAGTTTTCTCACTAGGGTAAATATTTTGTAGATAAAAGTAGACAAACGACAGATGTCTGACTCATATGAATTATTACATATGGTTATTTGTTTAAATTCTGCTATGTTATTTGTATCAGTTAAAATTTAATCCAAAAGTAAAAATGTGAGTAACTTTGAAAAGAAGACAGTAATAAGACATTCACGCAAGGGCTGCAGTAATTTAAGCAGATTTCCTATGCTTCATCAGAGATAATACGTAAATAGATTGGTATAAATGGCAATTTGATCTTAAAAGACGGAGAAGATAATAAAGGGAAAAATATAATCCTTAAGTTATCTGACCGATGATATACTTGCATTAGGTTTCTTTCTGGTAAAGGATATTAGCAATCATCACTAAATTTGGGAGATGATTCCTTTGTAGGTAGGACCTGAAAGAAACCTAATGCAAGTATATCTTGAAGAATCCGGGCCAAACCTACAAAGGAATCATCTCCAAAAGTTAGTGATGATTGCTAATATCCTTTACCAGAAAGAAACCTAATGCAAGTATATCTTGAAGAATCCGGGCCAAACCTACAAAGGAATCATCTCCAAAAGTTAGTGATGATTGCTAATATCCTTTACCAGATAGATATTTATATTTTATTTCAATAAACCCAATCCTTTAGCCGAAACTCTATCCAGTATTACCCATCCTGATAA
>KZ807782.1:204395-217001 GCA_000696205.2 Oncopeltus fasciatus | reverse complement strand
AGAGAGAGAGAGAGAGAGAGAGAGAGAGAGAGAGAGAGAGAGAGAGAGAGAGAGAAAGGTGTGAAGAGTCCACAACTTTCTTCCTCCTGCTCTTATTTATTTTATATATATATATAATAATACGGTCCTATATAGGTATATACATTAATTCCCATATACATGATATTTTCAACGGACCGTATTATTTGCTTTCCCAGTCCAGGATAGTTAAAGATTAATTTTTTTATTCTGAAATCCGTTTTAAATACTTTGTAAAAGTATTAAAAAATAAATGGTGGGCAGTAATTTACAATACTTTTGAAAATATGATTATACTTCCATTCAAATCAGATACACAAACCAAATACAGTTTCCTTGTAATTAAACTAGACTTCTAACATTTAATGGAAGTTGGGTTTATTATTTAAGTATGATAATTAGATATCAGTAGATCAGTAGAGAAGAAGCTACCTTTCTCTTAGTAATTTAAACCTAAGTAATATTTTCTTATCCAAATCTATTAAGGTTTTTTATTAGTTTCTTTTTTAATTAAAAAAAAATTTCGAGATAATAATAATAAATGTAGAGATAATTTCTTCTACCGAAAATTAAGTAAGTCACTGCCTTTTTGTGCGCAACTTTTATGTATGAAAAATGTATGATCTATTTTATAATCCTCAGGTAAATGTCATTGCCGAAAAGAAAGCTCCTCCATATCCTATCAGGATCCAAGGCAAGTTTTAGCCAGATCGATCCTTCCAAACTTTAGGACCTTCCTTCTTATCATGTGGGAGGAGGGAGGGGCCCTCTGCAAATATTTGGGGCCCTTTTATGAGGTTTTCCACAGTTTTTCTCCTTTTTCCACCCGCATTTTAAAAGTTATGCAGCCCAGAGTGCTTTAGAAGTTTAAGGTACTCAAACAGTTAAAATAAATGTAAATTTCTCTTGAACTATAATAGAATTTTTATTTTTCTAAATAAGTACAAAAGTAAAAATTAGAGTGACGGGAAAGAGACATTATGCTATTAAAAAAAATGTATTTTAATAAATTTCATCGGCATAAATGTTGATTGATATTTCTCGATATTTATTTATTTATAATGATATTTCTCATAATCTATTTCACTCATTTTAGCGAGTTTTTTTTTTTTTCTTTTTTAAAGCACCTATTAGAGTTTTCGTTTTGAAGAATTTTCATACGCCTGGAAACTGATAACTCGTATATAAATTCGGTATTAAAGGTTTCCTTTCAAAAAGAAATAGTTCGTTACTAGTTGAATTCAGACCAGGCACTGGTTTCTGTGCAAATTCAATCTTAAAAATAGATGCTTTTTATGAAATTAAAAAATATAATCTATTTTCACAACATTTTAAATATTCGCTTCCAAAAATGTTTCATAAAAAAAAATAGCATTTCGGCCAGTTCAAATTCCAAGTTAGTATAAGATAAGTAAGTAATTTGTTAAATGTAACTTGAAAATGGCTTAGATCTTTTATTAAAAATGGCTCCAATCCTTATTAGACATCTAGAATAGTAATCATTAAAATTTATGTGTGTCTGGACATGCTCGGCATGCACAGTATTAAGTTTTTTCTGATGAAATTCTTAGTGTAGCTGTAAATATGTAGGTGTGGGGTGTTACTTGTAGTATCAAGCGGGATAAAAGCATTTTTTCTATATAAAATAGTTTTTTCACCGGGGTATTGCGGTCGTAATATTTAGTTTAGAGTAATAAAACTCACAGGGGATTGTTTATTGATAAGAAAATTATTTATAAGTTACACTGCGAAATTAAAAAAAAAAAAAAAAAAAAAAATGGGATTGAAAGTTTACCTGAACCGTAAGTTTTTAACTTTGCGGCCTAGAAGCTAAAATTAGATGTTTTTCTTATTGATATTGGCATATCTCTTTTAAATGTAGATTTAAATGCTCGGTTCGTTTTAGAGAAAATCAGACGAGCAAGTTTAGGGTATTACGTGAAATGTCAATTTTGGGTACAAAAAGTTTTTTTTTTTTTTTGTTTTTTTTTCGATTGAGCGGACATAATATTTATTTTAGAGTACTGAAGCAGATATATTCAATAAGTATGAGGGACAGAAAATTCAAATACAAATATTTTTACTAGGATTAGCTTAGCTTAGCTTAGCTTATTCACCTCAGTGGCGATGCTTTTTAAGTTGAACATTCTAAAGGCAGAGATCGGTCCCATTGTCTTAAAAAGGACTCATATAAATGTAACAATACTTTTAGTTATCTTTCGTCTGCAGTTTCGGTAAATAGGGGGTTTTTATTTGGTCTAAATAAAAAGTATAGCCCCATACATTTTAGGATGTACCATTGTCACATGAAGAAGAAAGTTCCCGTAAAAAAATTAAATAAAAATAATCTGAAAGATGTCACTTTCATTAAAATTAACTCCAACTTACAGGTAAAGGACCTAAATAATGTCCAAGTGAGGAAAAAAAAAAAAGGAAATGACATAGTTAGAGCGCTAGAAAATAATAAACTCAAAGCAAACAGTGCAATTGCAATAAGTAAATTAAATAAGCAATGATGGTTTTTTTCAACTCAAAATATAGAGCACTTGAAAATATAAGAAAAAAGATAAAGAGCAATGGATTCATTAGTCCTTGAAGCAGATAAAAGTCAAGCTATGGTCGTTATGAAAAAAAGATCCTACTGAACATTACAATTCGGTTTTAAAAGAACCATAAAAAATGTGCAATATCAGGTTAAAGAGAAGGAAGGGGAGAAATTGATAGAGATGAATCCTCTCTCCCAGTGTGGTAAGCCTTTCAGATCTATGGTAGCCAGCAATTCGGCTAAACTAGATCTATTACTAGACTCCCGTCTGAAAGATCCCGGGCTCTAAAGGTTGAGACATTAAGTCTCGAAAGCGCTCAGCATTAATAAATAAATATCAGTCTCTAACTTGAACAGTTTTTTATTTATTATAAAAAAAATTAAAATTAGACTTTACTTTCTTTAAGTTAAAAATATTTTTAAATACAAAAGAGATTTTCCAAAGGCAATCAATTTATTCTCTGGAAATTTTTATTCCCCGATGAGTTCACCCGAGAGATTACGAGTGTCTGATATTTTTTCACCCCTTCACCCCCGACCCCTATCTCAGGTCCAATTTCGGTCATTAATGAACTCATTCTAACTTTTCCTTAAGTCTTGGCGCCAATACTTACCCTCACTGGCCACGTGCAACTCAAAACCACTCTCCATTTCACAATTTGGGCACTGTTAGGAATCTTTTAATTTTTCCTGATTTCCGTTATTTTTTAAGGGTTTAAAATTTATGAAAAATGTACAGTAATAAAAAGAATAGCAATAAGCCACCAAGTGAAACCGTATTCAAACTTAAGGATTAGAGCCATAAAACATAGATAAAACTCAGATACATGCATTTTTATCAGAATGATCTTGCCTCTGAGGAGTGTGGGTAAATTTTAAATGTTAACATTGTTACAGGCTACGGGTTACTAATAATTAAGAACAATGTGATAAATTAAAGTTAATTTATTATCAAAATTACCTCTACTTATTACAAATTAACTTACTGCAACTACTGCCCTTAATATAAATAAATAGAATACATCAAATATAAATTACTTATTGCTAATACATTAATATGTAATATTAATAATTTGTNAATAATATAATAATATTATTAATATGTAATATGTAAAAAGAATAAATAAATAAATTATATATGCTTATTTACAACGAGGCCTCAAAATAACTTGTTAATCAGTCATTTATCAGTTATCACTTCACTTTATAACTTACTGAGGTTTTTTTTTTCCTTTTTTTTCTGTTGCCTTGTTTATTTAACGTAAAACAATGAATTACAAATTTTACTGTAAAAGCAGGCCGTGTGCTATGGTAGTGTAAGTTTAAAGTGTACACCACCTATAGCGACCCGCAGGTATGAGCGAGTCATGGAAATTGTATTGTCTACGGACGTTGTGCTCCGCCGGCATTGTGCTCTGTGCATAACCGGCGTGTATAGGACTCGGAAGCCGCTGGCGAACTGCTAATATAACTTCATGGAAGTGGTGAGGCAGATCTTTAAAGTTCTATACGGATTCCCGAGTAAGCCTTCTTCTTTTCACAAGACAATGGAATCAGGTGGCAACCTTCAATTGCCCCCTTCCCGTACAGGTCTGGTCCACACGCCACCAACTCTCTTAATCTTTAACAATATGTTTGAAAGAGTTGAGATAAGTAAATAAGCTCAGTGAGTGTTTTAAATGTTTGATAAGAAAACATTCGAGTTTGTGCCTAGTAAAGAGTTGTGTTTTATATTCTCCAAGTGCAGAGTTCTTGAGTCGTTAGGGTTGGTATTACTCTCTTCTTAGTAACAGAATAACATACGAGAAGAGACTAGTATTACATATTCTGAAACCCCTTTAGTCAATGTAGTTCAAGTGCCTGTTCACATTCAGGCGAAAAAGAGCGTTTGGTGAGAATTAACTCAAGCACACAGAAATGCATTATTACTAGGAAGGCTTTGGACGTAGACAAGACTTTAATGAGTCAAGAGGCTTACAGAGAAATAAGGATATTAATTAAGGAATAATCACAAAAATTCATTGCAACACACAAGGTAATTCACTTTTATAAGTGGTTCTCTTTCTCAGTTAGGAAAGACTATTAATTTTGTTTCCAGAAATTGTACTACCCACTCAAAATAATGGAGGAAAAAGCAATTCATTTTTTCTGTCTTCTGAGCGGAGTAGATGTACCCCTAGGAGGAGAAGCATTCATACAGATTTTTCTATTTTATCATTATCATTATGTTTTCATTACTATTCTATTATTATTTATCTATTTTGACGTCATTTATCCTTTATATATATATATACATATTTTTTTTTTTTTTTAAGTGTTAGCCATTATTTCAAAAACTTAGGGTCATGGAGAGAGGGGCTATCCACAAGTTACCATCCCATTCTAAACATTCATGGCTTAGGACAAGCTTTTATTTATCTAACAAATAAAAGCTTGCTGGAGCTAGATTTGAAACTCAGTGCCAAGATTGCGAGACCAGATCGGAACCTATAAGCTACCCTGGGGTTCCTATCTATCCATTTCATTTAAACTTTCATAAGGAAACCTCATTTAGTTTCCTGTTTTGATCAGGCTATAGATTTATTTTTGGGGCCATAAGCGTTAGGAAAAAAATTAATTCAATAAAAAAATTCAAATAAACTGGTAGTTGTTCTTTTTATTTCTTAAATTTTATTTAACCATTTAAATCGCTTAGGATTATGGAGGGAGGGGCTATCAACATCCATGATAACAGACAAGGATTTAAATCTATTAAAATACAAGAAATTTGAATTTGATTATTGAAATAAGTTTTTTTTTTAAACTTATTAGTGTTAAATACTAGGGAACCATATGACGACAGGACCAAACCTGAACGGGAAGAGGGTCCAATTGAAGGATGCCACCTGCTCCCTTGCTTCTGAAGAGGAAATTAGGGTTACACAGGAATAACTATTAGATTCTCCAAGGTCTGCCTCACCCTTTCCATGAAGTTATAAAAACAGCTCGCCAGCGTCCCCTCCCCATCACCTTAATCAGTGTCAGTTTCCATGTCAGATCGCGTGTCTCAGAGTGACGGGCTTATCCTTTGAAGTGCCGGCAACAGTAAAGTGATAAGTGACAGTATTTAGCAAGTTCTTTTGATGCCTATATGTAAATAAGCACATTTGATTCATTTGTACATATCTGATAATTAGCTGTAAGAAATTTTTATTTTCTATTTATTCATTAGTTAGTAAGGGCAGTTTCGATTGTTAACTGTAATTATTAGGAGAACCTATTTGTTATAATAAATTACACCCAATCTATTTTCGTCCTTAATTACTACAAAGTCATACCCGTAGCCATCTATTAGAAAATCAAATCCAACTGTCCATCAACTACGATACCACAAATCAACAAGTTGACAGACTTTAATCTGAAATAAATTGCTGAACTTAATAAAAGTAGTGGTCGGTCACATTGTTCTAAATAGGACAAATAGTACAAATTTAACAACAACATTTATATAGTTTCTATTTAATAATAACTTTCCTTGCTTATTTGTGACATCTCTGGAGGGAAGTGTTCTATAAGTTTTACATAATAAACTACGAACAGATATTCTGAATTGAGTCACCTGTGATTAAAAATTCTATTTGTGAAAAGTAACTAAATACTTAAGGCAAATAAGTATTCTTGCGTTGAAAACATGATTGAGAGATAAGTTAATGATAACTATGAAACATCAAAATTTTTGGAAAAAATGTAGTTTACTGCCTTAAGTAACGCTAAAGTATAAATAAGAGGAGTTACAGAAAACAGTAACTCAAGGTTAAATATAGGAAGAGTAAATGGTAGCTAAGTGCAAAATTTCGGTCTTCAGTCTTCAAAACCTAGCAGTTTTTCAAATATTAATACAAGGATTAGACTAATTTTTTTTTTTATGCTTCAAATAGATAACGAAAAGGTTGTAGGATAATATTTTTAAAGACGTTTTCCTCGTTGGAAGCTAGCAAAAAAAGGGACAGACTGGATTTTAACTACACTCTTGTATTTCCCGAAGGAGAAGTAATAAGGTCCGTGTAATTAAAGTAATCTAAGGCAATACTAATAAGACCCGAGAGACTGTACAAATTTGCCTAGAAAATTTTTTTTAAAAATGAAGAGAAAAGAAAGCGATGAGAAAAAAAAAAAATTCCGCAGAAAGCGTGTTGAAAATCTTTTGTTACAGACATCTGTTATAGACATTTTATATTCATTTAAACTTTCAGAAATATCAAAATGAGATGTTTTTTTTAATTTATAATTAATACACTTTTTTAAATTGTATTTTTCTGGATCAACCTTGACCGAACCCCTACAAATTCTCAACTCTTAAGAAAATCATGTCGAGAATAACACTCATGGAAGAACCTTTAGTGAAAAACTTTAATTCTTATTTAAGTTAATTATTATATTGCCTGTTTGATCAGCAAAAGTTCCGCATTATCTAAATAGGCATGCTCGACTGCGTGCCACTCAAAATCAATCAGTTCTCTTATTATTTGTTGCTTGACTAATGAAACAGAGTTTCAACTTACTGTGGTGATAAACAACACTAATATATTTCAATTTCTTTAGACTAGTTCACTAACTTTTAAATAAAAAGTTAAATAAATCCTCAGGGCCTCCATGAATTCTTTTGCCAACTAACATAACGACCCTTGATGAATCTTTATTCATTACAGTCTGTTTTTAAACATCTTGTAATTTGATGATATCGAGATGTATACAATAAAAAAAATAAACGTATAAAATAATAAATAAATAAACACCACTATCCATGGAGAAAGAGCCCATTGACTCCACTTCTAATAAATTTAGGCATTGATTCCCCATCATCGTTTTAGTATCCGGGGAGGATTTTACGGATTGAAGTCCGACGATAGGGATTGAGTACATGGATTAGGATGAAATTGGAGTTGCCTATGAGAGCGTGAAGTGGGTAGAGATAATCTCTTGGATGAAAGGAATATTAAATTTGTTATGAAGGGTAGAGTTGGACACATAATAAGGAGCGTTAGCAACTATTTTGAGAATTTTGGACTGGAAGGATTGTATTCGTTAGATATTGGAAGGCTTAGCGGCACCCAACAGTTCTGCACCGTAGGTCCAGATTGGTCGTATTATGGTCGTTAGACATGAGCGATAGGGCTTCCCTAATATAATATATCGTTTTAGTTAAATATATTAAAATTAATTAAATTAGAGTATTGATTTTTAATATATTTACAATTATGTAATGAGTGACTTTTAGATAAGATATGAGCCAGAGAGCCTAATATTTTATGTTTAATTGATTCAATGTATGAAGAATAAATAGAATACGAAATTAATAATAAGTAAATGTATATATTCTTATATAAGTGGGTGTAATAATTATATTAGAAGCTTCATAATTTTACAGATATAAAATAACTCAGCCTTATAATTTAATGGTAAAATATTTTAACGAAATACTCCACTTCATGTCACATTTTTCAATTCTTAACTCAATTCAATAGAAAGGGGGTAATTTGATATTTTTTGCAGACAATAAACTTCATTTATTTAATAATCCTCTTCTTTAAATTTAATTATTTCTTTCTCAAGTTTCAATTAATATGACCTCAATTAGTCCTTTGAGTAAAATTTATAAAAATTTGGAAAAGTATTCTTGTGAGTAAAATATTGTTTGTGAATGTTGTTGGATATATTTAACATAAACCAGTTGAAGTTATCGAGTGAACGCTTAATTCACAATCAATTATAACATTTTACATCAACATAATTTTCATCAGAGTGGAAAAGGATTCCCTTCTTTAAACAAACCAAATTAGAAAAACATTTTTTTTAGTAATTCCAAATTCGAAATAAATAAAGATTTTTTTATTTTAACAAAATATCTAAAGAATCCCAACAAACTCCCTCAAAGGGTAAATTCAAATTAATTGATAATTGAGATCTATGAATCTGCACATATTATTGATTAGCAGCAGGGGGTAACCCCCCCAAAAAAATATTAATAATTGGTTATGGGGCCTGTCGACTACCACTCTTCACTCCTATCCAATTCATTAGGATAGGATTATTCATAGGCCTTAGGTTTCTAATGATAATAATAACAAATATTTACATTTAGAAGTGCATGCCGATGCAAAAAGAGATTACTAAAAAATTAAAATGAACCTTCTATGGAAAGAACCTCTAGTGATGTACTTGGCAATGATCACTAGGCTTTATCAAGTTGCTATGATCCTATTTCATTGTTTTTCATGTTTTAAAAATAATACCCTAATTAATATTTTTTTATTCCTCAGGTGGAAGCAGACGGTAATGTAGCTGAGACCATTCGCTCTCCTCTTCACCCAATGACAGGGAAACAAAAGTTTCAGATGTTAACCCAGCATGTTATTCTGTATGTTGGCTCCCAGCGTGGCACAATTGACCAAATATCCCTTGCTCTCTTCCCCTTTTGTTTCACACTTTTTGCACTTGTCTACTGGATATCTTATCTCAGCGAATCTAGGAGGAGGGCGGCTGAATGACCCTTGATATATGAATGCCCATCCATATTCAAAAGTGCCAATGATACTTTTTTTTAAACTTAATATTTTTAAAAGTTTTCAACTTTAAGACTTACAATTACAATTGTTACTTATTTCTAATGTATAAGTTCTAGTGTGATTATTTTTTGATCACTATAAGAATAAGTTTGTCAGCCGGGAAATGAGAAAAAATGGCTTAAAGCCCTTAATTCTAATTTTCTTTCTTACTCTTTTGCATTTTGTTTGGATAAGAGTGATTACAACTATGTTAAGCTCTTAAACAGTATTATAGCTGTGTAACAACCTTACTGAACATATTAACGGTAGCTTAAAAAAAGAACAGGAATAATGTTTTATTTGAGTTACCCTTTCGTAATTGAATGGGGCCTTAAAGATAAATTATGATGAGCAAAATGAATCTTGGTCAAGTTTGAAAAATTCTTTGTCTTAACTACTTGAAGATAAGCAGTTTTGTTCATCCTTAAACTGTTGGTTGAAATCACATTGTGATGCCTGGTGATAAAAATAAGTCAAAATAGCAGTTTGAGTTAACATATGTACATAAATTTTTTTCAAGAAATGCAATGCTCATCTAGTTATATTTTTAATTATATTGTTGTAATCTAAATATACTTTATTTTTTACCACCTAGTTAAATGAAAGGAAATTTTATTTTTGTATTATTTCAAATTAATTTTTTTTTTCAAAGCATAATCTGTAAGCAAATGAGGATGCTTTGTGTCTGTTATTTGTGATAGCATTAGCTTTTAGTACATCGCATAATTTAAAAGAAATTTTCCCTCCATGTATTCTCTAAGATAATATAGAAAACATGAATGATGAATATGAACAATTCTCAAAACATTTTTCTCTACTAAATCCTTCTTCACTAGTTCATAAAAATTTTTTAGGGTATATCAGGTGCTATTTTTGATGACTCCAAATTCCAAATTCTTATCCAAATAGTTGTTTGGAACTTTATAAGAAGTACAAAAATTTATTATGTTTTTTAGTAAACCAAATAAATCAAAATTCTTGTTAGACCCCGATAAAAGTAGAAATGATCCTGTGTAAATATACATATANNGGAAACCGCCACCCAATATATATATATATATACACAAAAAAAAATTACAATGAGTAAAATTTCGTAGAGACTTCTCGTCCTAAGAATATACTAAAGATTAAGGTTGAGTTGCTATAAAGATATTATTATTCTCTGATTTACTTCATGAGATAAGTCCTAAGTTAAATTTTTTCCTACAACTTACAAAACGAGGTTTTATTGCACCAGAATTCCATTATTTTATTTTATTTTTTTTTTTTTACATTCCGTTAGAAAAATGTAAAAGATTCCACTTATAAATCTCACTTTCTGACTAAACGTATATAAGCTGAATACAGATGATTTACATGCAGAGAAAGGCAATAATGAGAAGGAATTAGGAGCTATTAAAGCCACGTTATGCGTAAAGGGTGGATTACGAGGTTAGAAATGGGATTCCTCACTAGCCTGAAGGGTTAGGGGGCGGGCTTAATAGGCAGTGAATTGATCATTTGCAAACTTACCTACAAGTGGCCTAATTCTATTCAGCTCCTTTTCAATCACATTCAGCTGCTTCGTGAAGGGGCGTATAACGAGCATCTAGAGGCTGATTAATTATTATTAAAATGAATCCCTCGTTGATCTCGAGAAGGAAATTCTATCTTTTGAATCTTATAACTTTTGTCACGCAGGAGCGTTTTAGTTAATGTTTAGTTCTATTTGAAATTTCCACGCAGTACCCCTTTCTGTTGTATCGATTTTCTGAATAATGTCAAAGACTAGGGAAGTAGGTAGCGTGTGGAGCAGATCTGTAGAGAAAGAGGCAATTGAAGAATAACACATGCTTCCTTTGTCAAGTTAGTCTCTGTATGTGTTAGTTTCCGAGGCAAAAATCACGTGTACCGAGCGTCGGGCTGGTCGTAGCCTTTGAAGTGCCTGTATCAGTAAAGTGATAAGTGACTGTAATTAGCAAGTTCTTCTGAAACCTCTTTGTAAAGAAGTACATTTTGTTTATTTGTACTTATCTGATTATTACCTGATAATAAATTTTCCAATCTTGCAATTTCTCCTGTCCTACAGGGGTTAACAATATTTCTTGAAATGTGTACAGACCTATTACACGCACTGGAAGACAGATCACAATGAAAATGTGAATTACTCTCATCTAATTTTAACCCTAGTTTTATCTTCCTGCATAAGTTTTCATGATTTTGGTATTTTTCACGATATTCTGTTTTTAAAAATCATAGCTAGGAAAAGTGTTCTTCAGTGGCAAGCATTTACAAGCTTTTTTTTTATTCAAATATTAGTATTTGTCTTTCCAACAGTCCGCTACCTTTCTACGGTTCTACATAGACAGTAAACTAACTAAAAAAATCCGGTCAAATGTCCTTACTTTTTACTTTTATTATTTTTATTTATTTAAGTTTTTTGGGGGGAATTTAATGTCCTCTAAAAATAGGGCTAAATGGGGTCCACGATGGGCGTTTAAGATTTTCGCATTTAAAATTATACACTTCAATGTCCGCCAGTCCTCCTTAATAACGTTCCTCTTCCTTCCTTTCCGACAGTCCCGCTACCTTGGGTTCTACCTAGACAGTAAACTAACCTGGAAGACTCACTTAGAGACAAAGAGACAAGAACTAAACAGACGCTTTGGACAGTTCTACAGATTGCTGAACGACAGGTCCAGATTAACAATAGAAAACAAAATAACTCTTTACAAAACATTAATTAGACCTATCTGGACATATGGTATTGAATTGTGGAGCACAGCGAAGCCATCAAACATTAGATGTATCCAGGGGTTCCAGTCCTATGTCCTTCGCACAATCATCAACACTCCTCCCTACGTATCCAATTAAATCATTCATTCTGACCTGCAAGTATCTTTTGCTCATCCCTCCAGGTTTGATAAGTTCCACACAAACCTCCAAGGACATCCAAATCCTCTAGTCCTCTCCCTGGCATCCCACGTTCATCCCGACCACCCTCCCCGACGCCTCAAGAGGGGGTGGCCAAGGGACCTCCTACTCCAGCGAGTTTAGTTAAAATATCAAGGGAGTGAATGCACTGGCATTTTTCTCCCCCTCTCACTCCCTCCTTGACTCCCTGCCTAGTCTCCTTCTTACCCAAAAATTACAGTGTATAAAAAAATTTACAGAATATTAGAAAATATGATTTTGCACCCATCTAACTTTATAGTCTCGGACAATCCTTATTTTGCTATTTTTTAAATGTTACAAAAGTAAATGTTATAGAATTATATATTAAGTAAGTTTTTTTGAGACACTCATAATAACAAAGATGTTAAAATTTGGTCTCCCTTTCCTCCAACAGATGTCAGCCATTAACAAAAAGCTCATTCAATGGTTTCCAAAAAATAAAATAAAAGAAGAAGGCCTTAGAATTTTGTTTAAAAATTGAGAATGCTAGAGTGAGTACACACAGACAAATAAATATATATATAT
>KZ807782.1:143453-160117 GCA_000696205.2 Oncopeltus fasciatus | reverse complement strand
ATTTATAAAGTTTTTTTTTTCCTAATAGATTGTCTATATACATTGTCTTTACAAGAAAATTGCTACTACTGTTGCATAAATTTAATATATTTGGCTATAATAGTCTGAATTGATGAGGAACAGACACTTGTTTCTTATTCAACTAAAAAAAAATTTTTTTAAAAATGGAAAAATATGCCTTTATACAATTTTATCAAGGAATTATCACTGAGTTATAACAAATTATTAATATAATCTGGATTATTTAGTTTTTCACAATCATATAAGATTAATTAAAAACTATTAATAAAAGCATAAGAGTAATATACTGGACTATGCTTTAGCCAGATCTAATTGAACAACTAGCCAACTTAGGGAACACAGTATCAAAAATAAATTATATTGTGCATGATTTACAACTAGTAATACTTATTTAAAAAGTGCAGCACTGCTGAATTGAGCGTTTCCTACCCTCAATCCTATCAAGAATACGATCTACAACTGCTTTGTGACCTCGGTAATTAGCACAGCGAAGAGCAGTCCAACCAGAACCATCCTTCGAATTAATTTTGGCACCTCCATTAAGCAAAAGCTCAACAACTGCTGCTTGCCCATGCTGAGCAGCAAAGTGAAGAGGTGTCCTTCCATTTTCGCTTCTGGCCTCAAGGTCCACTCCCTGTCTAAGAAGCCATGCAACTGCACCAGTATAGCCATAGCGGGCTGCACAGTGTAGAAGTGACCAGCCATTACTGTCCCGAGCTGACATATTTGCTCCATTTTCTGCCAAAAGTTCCAACAGAACAGTGTCTCCTGTCAATACTGCTTTTTGAATTGGAGAAAGGCCATATATGTCTGGTGTATTTACATCAGCACCAAGATCCAAAAGAAATTTTACTACCTTAGGTGAATCACCTCTGATAACAGCCAAGTGGATATAGGTTTCCTGTCTATCATTTATCTGGAGATTGATATCTGCACCACTTTTTACTAATTGTTTCATTACCTCAAAATTCTTCTTCTTTAATGCAAGGTAAAAAGGCGTTAACCCGGAGTCATTTCTGACATCATGAAGTGCTCCAGCTTCTAATAATAAGCGCACTATAGTGTCACATTTATTTTCTTCATACATAGCCTACCTCACCCTGAAAAAAGAGAAATCAAATTAACAAGACAATAAAATATGCTCTTAAAATAATTAACACTAACTGTAATGAAGAAAAAACAGACTTAATGGTGAACTTTCAAGTCAAAAGTACAAAGCGACTTTAAGAGAACCATCATGCAATGAAAAAAAATAAGAACCAAGCTCCTCAACCTAAAACTCCTAATCAGATCACTAGTCATACAGTTTATGTGTTTGTTGAGTCAAATAATCTTAGAAAACTCCAAACTTTACTCTGTTAAATTTGTATAATAAACTTATGCTTTTATCCAATTTCAGGATATTCAAATCCAATCACCATGATTTTATTTTATAAGAGCTCTTCATAATTTTCTTTCTTTTATGTAAGGTTAAAAATTGTTAGCCCATCCCATCTCAATACATAACTGATCACTTGCAGAAGAAAGATCAAAAGAATCAGATCCTCAACTAGAGGAGAGATAAATAACAACAATATACTGATATAAATTATTAACTAAGGATTAAAAATTCAATGAAAACCTACATCAATAATTAATCATTTTACACAAACAGTAATATTATAGAATCCTTTTTGTTAAAGAAAAAAAATCCTTCCTTTAAATTAGATTCTTCCCATGGTCATCTTTATATAATGTATTTATACAACTATGGCATTTATGGCAGTTGTTTTGTGTAGATATTAAATGTTGCCTAAAATGCCACATTAAAAAAAAAAAAAAAAAAACTGAAAATGTTCTAATCAGGAAGGCAATACAAACATTTTTTTTCTTTAAATAAATTAATGACAAAATATTACACTAATAATAATAAGTCCTCATAGGATTGTCGGGACTGGAGCAAGAATGTGGAAGAAGGGGGGGGATTCTAGGATTGCTTAGATCAATAATTAAATAATGGAATTATTAGATAATAAGCTAAAGAGTAGCTGGCATAATAAGGAGATATACAATGTCATTCCTACCCCCTTAAATTAATGCTGAACCAGAGGCTACTGTTAGTAACAATGATTGTTTGAATTTTGATGAATTAATTTTGAATGTTTATGAAATAAGTAATTACATGATAAATTACAAAAATAATAAAAACTAAATGTAATATAAAAGAGAAAATGCTGGGTGTAAGGACTGTAATTATTTCATTATCATCATTCAATTGTTTGACAAAGTGTGTTAAATTTTATATACTTATTTTCTTTAATTAAACAGAGAATTCTACTGACATTGAGAAATTTGTCTAAAAATTTAAATTTAAGACACTGATTGGATTTCAATATTTAGATGTGTAAAAGAGTAAGAAACTTTTTTCAGTTGTCTGCACTCAGGGTGGTCCTAAGTTACCTGTAAGTAATCCTAGGTTGTCGAATGTTATGTTATTTCATACTATTAGGAGTTACCTAAAATTAGATTATACTTAATAAATTATTTTGTTTAATTTGTATACATATTACATTACTATTTTTCCTGAATCAAAAATTTAATACCATCTTATAATTATTTATTATATAACTAATGAATAATGATTTTTTACAAATACTTGTTACATCAAAATCATTCTTGATATATTTTTCTCTAACTTAAATTTCCATTTAATATTCATATGATTTGTTAAAATGAGAATTATTTTATTCTTTTTTTATAAATACTTGTAGCAACATAATCATTCTCGTTATATCTTTCTTAAATCTTAAGTTTAATATTTTCATTAACATCTTAAAAATTTCATATTAACATTTTTTCGTATTGACAAATTTAAATAATCATATTAATATTTTACTTATTTTGATAATAATAAAAGAATATTTTTTTCCTTTTTTTGTAAATGTTTATTATGGCATATTCATGATTTGTTACAGCATATTTTTCTTAAATCTAAGTCCTTCTCTTAAATTTAAGTTAATACTTTTTAATACATATTCATTTACCTTATTTTGACATTTAAAAAAATCAAAACTAGAATTTATCTGAATCTGATATGAATTGACTTCTTTAGTTCTATTTGGAAAATTTACAATTCGGATTCTGAGCCCCGATTCCGCTATACCAAGTATTTCTTGTTTTGTTTTGGATCCATTTCAATTAGTGTTTCAAATTAAAGTCCCTGTATTTAGTAATTTTTAGGTTTGTTTTATATATAATATTTTCTATAATAAGATGTTAGTTTCATTTATATTTTTATATAATAGTTTCAATTTTGTTGTACTGTTGATATAATTATAATTAAATGTTTAAAAATTTCTGTTAGTTGGATTTTATTAGTTCAGATGAGTGTTAAGACACTCGATAAGTTTTAGTGCTGTGGTAGAAATTGTTTCATTATAAGCCAAAATCGTGCAACTTTTAATTTAATAGTCATAAATAACTCTTCTGTTTTCCAGAAATCCCATGTGATCAATTAAGTAATAAATAAAATCTTTCTATAGGAGGGTTAGAGTTTAGGTTTGAGAACAGATAAAATTAACCTTCCTTTTATGTTAATCAAAAGTATGTAACAAGTATTTTATTAAATTTGTTTCAATTAACACAAGTTATTACAAGTGGGGTTTCGTGACGTGAAAAGAATATTAGTAATTCATTTAAACTTATAATCCTTAATCAAATTTAAATTTATAGGCTTTGGCATATTTAGATTTGTTTGTCAAGAACTTTAACCAAACACATTTTCTAACATTGGAAGGTATACATTTGTACAGTTTAGAAACAGTACCACAGTTAGTTATATTATATAAAATAGGCAAGTTTAACTACATATTTTTTCTAAAGGCAGAGCTAACATTGGTTAATAAAATTTCATCCAAAACCAAATTTAAAAATTTAAATATTTTGTCAACTCTTTCTCTAATGATGGTTTGCTATTTCCTTGATATTTGGTTCATTATCAATGTCAATTAAATTGATAAATATTATTTCCAAACATTTAAAATAACGTCCCTTATAATAATGTCTTGCAATGGTTAAAAAAATGCTATATACTCTTCAGTATATTGGGGGTCTATACATATGCTTTTATTCTAACATTTATAAGAGCTTTAGTATTTTCTAGTCTTTGTTGTATTTCCTACAATAACCAAGTAGTCCTAAGAATGCTTTAAGGCTTTTTAAAAGTTCTGGGCATTGGGTATTTTATATGGCTTTTAGGTTTTCATCAGCCCTGAAAGGTAATGTTTGATTTGTCCAGCTGTAATTTTAGAATATTAGCTGTCTTTGGAATACCTATTTCACTAAACTAATACTGTTTAGCTTCTTAAAATGTTATTTATTATTGTTATTTATAAGTATTATGGACATTTTCTAAGAGCAAATGGCATGCAAAGGAACCCATATTTCTTCGAGAAAGCCATTTTAGGGGTGCTATTCTTTTCAATCTCAATCAGATGAAAACTTAGTACAGATCCACTGTTGAAAAATACTCGCAATGGTTAAGAATTATTACATAAAGAAGAGGAAATGAGTCTTCAATCAACTCAATTAATTTAATATATCAATGACTATTTCTCACTTTTGTTTTCCAGATTGGTCTAATTAGTTTGGTACAACATATAAAGGGCTGTTCCAAGGAGAAATGGAGTGTTGAGCAATACTTGTTTTTTAACATATCCTGAATTTGGTTTTGAACTTAGTCTCCATGTATGGAAGGATATGATTTCCTTATTTAGTGTCTGATTTGTGAAAGTAAGAAGTTGGTCATGCACTTAAAATGTTTATGAATATTATTTGAATTACTTGGTAATCTGCTCTTTTTCTTCTGGTTTGTAAGTTAAGTACTAAGTACTAAGGTTTAATTTGCAATGGAATTAAAAAATTCTCTAAAATAACTGAACCCATATTGATAAAATTGGAAGTTAATTTCTGTTTGTCCCAATATGATACCTAACTTCTTATTAACTAGATTCAACAACTTTAAGAGGGTTAAAAGTTTTAAAATTTTATAACAGCCAAATACACCTATTGACCTAGCACTTGTGCTATTTTGAATAATGTAATGAGATCTATACCTTTTTTTTTTTTTTTTTTTTTTTGAAGATGTTATATCAAAATTGGATGCCCATAAATAAATTTTTTTTATTATACACTTCTAGAATTAAACTGTAAGTAAATGGTGGACGAAGAGATCCTTTCGGGTCTCAAAATCCTAGCACTGGTTTCAAGTCCCTCACTGAGGAATTATTACTTCTTATTTCTCATTAAAAGCTTGCCCAAAGATGTGGGTGTTTAGAATAGGTTGGCTACCTCTAAATAGCCTCTCCCTCCAGGTAAAGATTTAAAAATAGCTTTAACTCTGAGAGAATTAAGCTTATTGATCTGTAGTTATTGCCCCCATTGACAAACAAGTTGAAATATAATTCTGTATATTATTACAATAGATACCTATATGATTGAATGGTCTGAGAACATATAAAATAAGACATTAATTTTTTTATGATAATGCTTCATCTACATTTTTTGTTTTCGTTAAAACTTCATTATCTTGACTTCAAAAGTTTTTGTTAAAACTTCATTATCTTGACTTCAAATTCCCAAATTTATTTTGTTTTACATTGTCCCTACAATTTGATTAAAACATTCTGGTAGTAATACATTTTTAATTATTAACATAAAATAAAAGCATAAGTAACATTTAGTTAAATAAAATCCTTTATAAGGCTTTACCATAAACCTAAAATTCAAATATAATGATTTTGTTCTACCTCGAGAACAAAATTATTTTAAGTTTCAACATACCTCAGTATCCATCACTCACTATGATATCCCCCTTTATATTTTCCATAACATCTAAATTATGAAATCAAACCATGATGTATGTGGAATTCAAAGTCAAACACTTGTTTCATTCTCCATTATTATTCATATAAGGAATTCATTTTTGTTAAATAAAGGTGCAAAAAAAGATTTTCTACAGTTATCTATTGATAATAAAATGATCATTTAAATAGATCTAAAAAAAAATTAAAAAATCTATTGGGAACTCTTTTTTTATTTTGCTTTTTTAATCTGTACATTTAAAAGAACTCAATCCAGTGGTCTTTTAAAATATTATATTAACTTTGAAAATATAATTTCCCACATAGATATAGAGTACAAATCACATGAAGCAAGAGAAGTCCATTAAATTTTGTCTGAGGTTCCAAATTACCCTCCTACTTTTCAGTATTGACCTATATTGCACTAAAGACTCAACATTTTGGTCAGGCAGTACACTGAGCTCGATTTCATGATTTATTAATTGTTAATTAGCTTATTAAAATAAACCTGCACCTCTTGAGAGGATAAAGTAAACTACATTAAATTTTAATAGAATATGAAATTAGTACAAAGGTAAGAAGTTTATTTAACCAGTGTGGCACAAAACAAGTCCATAAGGCTAACTTTAGTAAATTATTCTTGAGTGCACAATATAAAGAGAATTAATTGTAAATAACCCGAATAAAACAAAACCTGTTACATATTCCACTATCAATAATTACCTGAACATTCATAAATGTGACAAACCAAAAACACTTTGTGCAAGGAGGAAAAATTTCATTCTCCAATTAATCAAAGTTTCCATAAGTTATATTGGCTAAATTAAAATAATAAAGAATAACATCCTTACTCCACAGTTGCTAATTAACAAAAGTCATGATAAAAGTCACGTAGAATCAGAATAAAATATAATCAAAAATGGATTAAATTATAAATAGACATTCAAAAGTCACCTAAATGAAAAAAAACTATACCACTGTTGTGAAATGCTAACCCTCTAATCTAGATAAATACTTACCGATACAATTTCACAGAAGTTAGCTGTGAACAAAATTCAACTTGCATAGTTAGTTTATTTGGGGACATTTATTTAAAACCCATTAACAATCAGATAAGGTGATGTCCCCACCAGCAGACCGTTTAAAGGAATGAGGTATCAGCTGGATTGTCCATGAACGATTAAGCTATAGCCAATGAGAATGGCTCTGTAAGTCAGAGCGACTCATGGAGAGAATCTTTAACTTGTGAATTCGAGTCACTAAGAGTGAATCGAATTCCCTTATTAAATGATTTCATTCTTTACAATATAGATCATTCACAACCCAACCAACTAATTAATTTTTCAGTGTTATATTAATTTTACTTTTTTTTCATATTCAAACTTAATTTTCTTTAAAATTAAAATATTTTAATCTACTTAAAAATCGAAATTTGAGAAGTAGGTCCAGAAAATCTTGGGGCCAAATTGCCATAAAAGTTATGTTAATTACTTTTATGACATTAAGAATTAATGTTCTATCTGCGACAGCACTGCATCTGATTTTATATGAGTATAAACCAATAATATAAGAATGTTGAAATTTCTACAAAATCAGAGTAGTTAAAGAATACACATTTGATCTTTTGTCATTTTAATAAATTTGTTGAGACCAAAATTTTCTTAGCTTTTAATTTTCTTTGTATCTATCTGCTGTGCCTCAAATAGTTAAACATTACCATATGAAAATGTCTTTTTTCTTAAAGATTATAGGTAGTGGACAAAAACATATTTATTGTAGCCGAATACCTAATAAGATTGGTATATTTGTTTTTCTGATGACTTCACTTCTCTTTACTTGGTGTATTTTATTGTGAATCACTTGATTAGTTTCATCTAATTAAAGCGACTATTTGTGACCTAGAGGGCAAAATATTATCAGTGACGAAAAGTAACTCAGTATTCTAAACATGAACAAAAACAGATGAGGTAAGGAACATCAACCTCTTTAGCAAGCACTGCGTCTAAAAATAATTCTTTTTTTTTTTTATTATTATTAAAAATTGTCATAAAATTGACGCATGAAAATTCAGAGAACCTCGTNCAGTCATTAAAATGTGATCTTAGGGACACGATGTTCCCCTCTCGCCTTCATCATGAATGCCCTGAAGATGGCTTACGATGTTAGCCAAAACGTTGGCAAATAATTTAAAAAATACCCATTTTTTAAAATTTGTTTTTTTTATTATCTATTTTGACCGAACCCCAACTAAAATCATCTAATAATAATATCTACGGTAAAAACAAAACTCTCCTTTTGAATAAATCCTTAATATTATAAACATTGGTTGGCCCATTATTGAGAAAAAAGAAAGACTACTGATAGGATTGAACATTTTATTCGATTTTAAGAATATGGAACATATTCAGATTTGAAGGGAAGAAATATTAAAGTTTTGCTCCTTGAGTCTTTAGCAATGTTATGTAGCATCTTTCTTAATTTAGGATGTCTATTCGATAAATATATTCATCAGTAGTACTCATGGATCAATGGTAAATCATGTAGTAGAACCAAATTAATTAAAAAAAAAAAAAAATCTTGCTATCTCCAGGATAATTCCTGCTGTGAAGATTCACTTGTGAATTTTTAGATTTACTAGGATACTGGTTTAATGACTAACAATCTTGCTAATCGGAATCTTTCAGGGTAAAGATTACTGAGGAAGTATAGTGGCTATGATGGACAGTGTCCTGGTAAAACTTATTCTCTCTGCAGTATGTTTATTTTAGTAATATCTGTTTGATTTTGAACATCCTGAATACTGAGTGACCTCGTGCTCCTTCAGTGTCTGACTTTCTGAGCCTTTCTCATTTTTTCACTCCCATCTCAATGATTGTGAAGCTTTCAGCCACGGTGAGCAAATCGTGTAGAGACTTAACTAAATTCAAGGGCCTATTTACCTGAATGATGACTTTTATTTAAGTTATATTTTCTCGGATACTTTTGGTAATGTGGAGTTGAGGTTGTAAATGAAGTAGGCATAGCAGGAGGTGGTGATTGCTTTCTGTCAATATATTTATTTATTGTACTTTAAATATTATTAGCTAACCAAATTACCATATATCAATATTTGATATGTATATTTATTAGATTGATATTTTCTTTCTCTTTGTGCATAATGTAAAGGCATATTCCATCTTCTAACTTATCATGATGATAAAATAAATAAACTAAAAAATTGTTGCAGAATTTACATTGGAGGGGCTAACAAAACATGGCTTTTACCAAACGATGTAATGCACTATTTACTTACCAAAAATCGAATAAATTCAACGGAAAACAATTAGTTAAAAAACCCGATTGTACCACCTTTTGAACGATTTGAACAATTACGAGTCTGTATTCTGTATAAAAATTTTATGAAATTAATTCCCTTCTGTAGTATTCAACCTGTCTGTCCGTGAGGCTGATTGGCGGGATTAAATTTTTTTTTTTGACAGCCTACTTATCCCACTAACTGATAAATCCACCATCTGACATACTGAAGAAGACAGTGTTTTCTGTGAATCAATTCCTCTTGTTGAGGGATACGACGATAATACACATCCGTCGTACTAGTGTGGGATCAACATAAACTTGAGAAGTGTGTCCTTCAGAGTTATCTACTGGGTAAAATCTGGAAGCAACAAACATTGGGAACGAACTCACCTTTGTAATTGCTACAAGATAAGTCATTGACATTACCTTCATGTGTGTTTATCTTCAGGATTGTTTTAAAAATTTATATGAAGTACCTGAAGGGTGAACTTCCAATCGTAAGATTTGGTCTTGACTTGGACACCAGGACTAAAAGAATTTATGGGGTTCCCAGGAAGTTGGACTTATTTGCCAGATATCTTTTCCAGGAAGTTGGGCTTATTTACCAGATAGCTTCAATTCCTTCCCGAAAATGACTTAAACGAGCTGGTTCTTCAAGGTAATAAATCAACCTTTTACAAGAAAAATCAAATTCACTTATGCATATGAGAACAACTAGAAGAAGATGGAGCATGATCTCGACAAGGAAAGGAAATAAGTAAAAAGAGTTTTCAGAAAAGCAATTATGTACAACAACTTTTCTAGTAAAAATTCAAAACACAAACTGTAAAAAATTCTGCCCAAAGATAGAAGTGTGCTGATTGTCATCAGCATACATAAAATACTCTCTGAAGCCAAAAGGAATTCTGGGGACTGCCAGTCCGACACATAAAGGAGGAACAGACACCCTTAGGTCCCTGACTGAGGCTGAATGGGTTGGGGTAGAGTCAGCTAAACAAGTAATATCTCCAGTAGAATGAAATGGAGCTATTAACTCTTTTAGATCCAAGAATACCCCTGGAAAAGATGGAATTTACTCAGTATTTGTACAGAAGGGCTTCGACTATCTTCTGACTTATCTACTCGAAATTCCTTTGGTGCAGGTAGCAATGAGATTTATTCCATGAAGAGTGGAACACAACCAAAATTAGTTTTATCCTTCTAGCTTCATCCAGAAGTTAGGCAGGGACACTCAGGACGATCCCAAAGCATTTAAAGCAATAAGCTTTACTTTTTACTAAAAACTCCAGAAAAGCTTATTGACAATCATCTCAAAAAAGGCATTCTGAGTATATGTTCATTTAATTGTAAAAAAACAAAAATTCCCTTTTATAGAAGGTCATATGAAATTGCCCTTTATCGTCCGGCAAGCACCCTATAAAAGATCCTTTACGATAACGAGAAGGTATTCGCCGGATTTTAGGCCTTGTGATTACTTTTGACATTACTGCAATTAAGCTATAGATGAATTCTTGAGTAAGCGGAGAGTAAACCCCTTTATCGTGTGGAGATTCCAAAGCATTATTCTATAGCCACAGGCTATAAAACAAGAGTACCATATTTCGTAAAATTAAAATAATTAAAAATAAAAGGTAAAAACTGTTTTTCAAGCAGGGTTCTATTCCATAAAGATGTGAGTATAAACAAGAATAATAAAGTCAACAAAAACGGGCAACCAAGAAGTCTTGTGTAATTATTATATATCACTATAGAGTTAATTTAGTAACTCTTAGAAACTTTATTTAGTTAATTAAAAAATAACCGGGTAATGCTTGTATAGGTACCAGGGCACTCTGGTGACATGGGTAATGGGATATCTGGTATCCTTCCAAGGCTTTTCAAAGAGAAGCAAATCACTATGAATGAAAAGTCGAAAGAACAAATCAGTCAAAAGGCTAAGTTATATCATATTGGCAGCATGAATGGATAACTGGTTTCAGATCTCAAATCTGAAAAGAGCATGCGAAAATTTGAGTGTATAAGTTGGTTAAATCCCGCATTAGAATTAGATTTTTTTATATAAAATTCCAGGGGAATGTTAAAAATCTGGGTAAGAGTTCCTCCAAATTTCTCATTGGAAACAAATTTGTGGGTGAGCACTGTGGAAAAAAAACAAAAGAAAAAGTGGTCAAAAGGTTGGGCTACGCCATATTGACATCAGCAATATTTGGGCCGAATACATTGTTCTTTTCCAAACAGCAATAATTTATTTGTTTTAGATGCAATAAACTATTTCACTAGTTTTTTGTTTTAGAAATACAAGTTTAATACTATAAAAGTTAGTTTGATGAAGTCATAAAATATACAATAAGTGGAATCAATCTCGTTGGAAAGGGAAGCAAAATTGCTTGGAACCGTTCAATTTCTCTGGAACAGAAACGATACCTTTATTTGTGCTTTTCTAGTGATTGTTGGAGGAACTGGTTCTGTAAGTAATTCTTTGACTCAATTCAGGAGTTAGATCTCAAGAAAAGCAGGTTATCTTAGTTGTCCTGGCTTCTCAATTTTCTTGTTGGTTGCTGAATTATATCTTTTGAAAGTTTTATCTATAAATTCCAATTACAGTGGCCTGTCATTCTACATCTGAACCAAATATGGAAAATATAACATAATCGTAAATAGATATATGGGTTCAGAAAGTAATGCATACAAATCAAGTATGTGATTTTTAATGAAAGATCAATGTAGTGTAATTAGCAGCTGTAAAAAATCACTAATGAGTTAAATTTGACCTGCCTTGTTCTTAAATTTACCTTGTTGATTTTTTAAAATCTATTTTTCGCAATCTTTAATAATGGCCATTCTTATAAATTGAGGAAATCGCACCTCCCTTTCATATTTTTACTAAATGTTTATATTTTAGGGAAAATATCAATATCTCCAGGAGAAACAGAAATAAAAGATTCAATCAATTAAAAAATCTTAATAAATTCTCAAACCATCTGAAGCTACAATTAAAACATAATTAAGTCATAAAAACTCATACAGATAAGTAAAAGAGTGCTGGATTAGTAAATTTTGCCCCACTCTTATTGGTTATTCATTTACAATGACCAGCTATACCAACAGGAAAACCTTTAGCCGAAGCAACAAAGTTAAAGTTATATTTCTCAGTAAAAAATATTTAATTTTTTTTCCATAATTTTAAAAAAAAAAAAAAAAAAAAAAAAAAAAAAAAAAGCTAGGAGTGAGAAAAACTTTCATATACTTTCAGTGGTCATCTTCCCAGAGCTTTCTCTTGCTTAATATTGATAAGCAATAATATGACACTTGGTACTGATACCCAATGGAAGTAAGTGAAGAGAGAATTTATAAAAACAAAACGACCATACTTTTCAGCAGCTTCTTCCAACTCACAAATGTATGGAGTTTTTGAGAGGAGAATGGTCACCATTGTTTATTGACAACTAATTGTGTCTACAATATTTGATAACATACAATTTTACATTTTTAGGTGTTTTGGATAGGTCTTGACAAATAACAGTGGAAAGATGCATGTGATCATCTTTAGGAAAAAAATTAATCTGCATATGAACATCAAGATATTTCAAGAGCTCGTATATTTTAATGAAACTTGAGAATCCTTACGGAACTCTAGCAAGTATTGTTGAAGTGTTAAAATCATAAAGTTGGGCAGATAGGAAAGAGAAGTTTTGAAATAAACCTGATTGTATCCAGCTCCGAAACTATTATCCATTTCTTAATGTCAATATGATGTGGTCCAGTCTTAAAGTCCACTTTCTTTTTCAACCCCAGTGACTTACCCTTTTCAGTCACAAAAAAATAGCCATATCTCAAATGATTTTTGAGGGGCGAAAATTTGTGCCTATTTATATATATATACAGAAAAGCTTATTGACAATNTATATATATAATCAAATTATTTAATCATGTTATATTAAGTTACAAAGGGTAGATTATAGGTGCTACATACACTTCGGTTTTCCCTAGGTTTTGACATTTTATTATTGGTTAACAGTTATATTGTATAACTGATTATTATAAAAAATAGTATTACTGATGATTGGCAATAATATTATTCATTGTCTGTGAAAGCCATTATTTCTTATAACGAGGGTTCGGTATTGAAAAGATTAATACTTGAAAATTGTCTGTCAATTTTTTTTTATGAGTTTAACTTATGTTTTAAAACAACATTTTTTTTTTTGTGACTTTGGGAACCTTCATTCTCATTAAATTAATATATTTTGTTTGACTTACAATTCAGAGATCTACGACTGACTCATACTCCCCCCTCGGAAAACACTTATACACTGGAGGCTGCTTTCTTACTATTGTTCTCCTTGACCGTTAAAGTAATATCCATCAAATTTGATACTTTAAGCATTAAGGCTTTGGCTCAGATATAAGTTCAAGTTTGTATCAGACTTACTATGGAAAAATAATTATTAAAGATTATAATCATTAAAAATGACATGCAATATGAAAGTTAATGAACTTGCTGGACTTGGACTCATGATAAACCCATCATTCATGTGTGTCAATATATGTTTTATTTTTGCAATAAAAATAAAATACTTAGGTGTAACAGTAGTACTATGCTTCTACTTTGTATTAGTTTCATCTTCTAGCTTATGTGAATTTAATTAAGCTTACTTGAAATATAAATTAGTTTTATTAGATTTAATTTTTTAAATAATATGTCTTTATTCAAATTTTGCTTCTATATATATTGAAACAGTTTCCTTTGTGAGCCTTTAGCAAATAGGTTGATTAAAATTTACTTATTTGAAGGAAATTTAATACTCTTTTCAACCTTCTAACTAATCTTTTATTAACCAGTTTCTGTAAAAACAAAATCAGATTTAGATATCTTTAATGAGAAATGAGCAATAACTCATTAAAGTGAGCAAGTTTTGCTTCTTGCTCCAGAGAATTAGTTGCAAATTACGTGCAAAATTTTCTCTTAAATTATTTGCTTCTGAATACAGGGTTGTTCTGCATATAGAAACTTGGACAACATATTATTAGCTTGGCCTAAGTAGAATTAGTGATGATGTAATGACATTTTTCATACACAAGTCATGTCATACCACCAATGCAAATAATTTGAATTCCTTAGAGTAAATCTACTAATGTGTGGGACAATAATAGTAGAAGTTTAGCTAGAAGGGTTTATTCTCTGAAACTTCTTTTGTAAGGTTGCCATTCATCTATTATTATTAATTTTATTCTAGTTTATGAAAAATTTCCCTTGTAATTCAACCAAATCATGTGATAAATTAAGATGTGCATGATTTTCCATTTATAAAAATATACATCACTTATCTTTTTATGTCTACATATATGGCAAATAAGCACATGTAATAAATAATTACAATTAATTTTAAGTTTTTAATGATACTATTTAGCTTGTATTCAGAATATTTTCTTGCATGTATCAATTTGTCAATTCTTACATCAATAAAAGTTTTTCTTTATAGGTATAAGCATGACACCAGGAAATATCAGCCAAAATGATATTGAAGAAGAAGAAGTAGTACAAATAGTAGAAGATGAACAAGAAGATAATTCTAGGTATTAAATGTTTTTAAACTTCAATGCTAATAATAAAATCTTACATCTCTCAGTATTTATATCAAAATGTAAGAATTCTCAACACAAAACTATGTATAATAATATCAGTGGTTAACTGTGATATTATAATGATTAGTGAAATATAGCTGTAGTGTACCATCAGTAGTTAGTGATAGTGAACTCAGTTTTAATGAATATTGTGTTCATAGGCATGATCATAATACAGGTACTAGTCACACATCTCATGCTAGTGATACCCTAATTGCTGTTACAAACTGTTATGCTTCCCAATTTTTACCAACTAAATACATTAATCTGGAGTAGTTGTTCGTGGAGGTGAATTAGGTAGTGTAAAATATATTTTGTAGCCATTATATTCCACCTAGTTCTAACTGTGATGTTTATTGTCAGTTCTGTGATGAAATTGAAATGCTTTTGTCCACTTATCAACAGTCTCAGCTAATCTGTCAACCAAATACTCATTATCTACTAGGACAAGGAGTAATTGATTCTTTAATTAACTCTTGTCATTAAAACATTTCTAATAACTGGGATCGTAAGCTAGATTTTGTTTTTAATAGTTATAATGAAACTGCAGTCAGCTTCTAGTCAGTCAGTCTAGTCCCCGAAGAATTATCACATCCAACATTATATATTGAAATAAAATATGTCTTATAGTTCTGTAGAGTCAAATAAAGTAAAAATAAAAGGCGATTATAACGCCATGGATTCAATGTTATCTCAAATTCAGTGGAATTATATATTAGAATTAACTGATGCAAATGAATGTGTACAATATTTTTAGAATATACTCTAAAGTCTCAGTCTAGCACTATTGATAAATTTATACCTATAATTAAAACTTATAATTCTAAATTTCCAAAGTGGTTTAATAATGAGTTAAAAAGCATAATTAAGCATTATAAAATGTACCATTGTCTCTACATACAATTAGCCAGTTGTGATTATTATATAAAATTTTTGAATCTATGGGCGAAATGTATATCTTTGTAAAAATTTTGTTACCAGAATTACTTAACAGAAACAGAAAATTCAATTAGGCCTAATCATTTTTTTTTTTTTTTTTTTTGTTCCTATGTTAATTCTCTAAAAAAAAACTTTTCTGCTGGGCCATCTCTTATACAGATGGTCACTAAATAGCTAACTTGTTTGCCCCTCACTTTTCAACTACCTTTACTGGTCAGGATGCAAATTTTTCATCCACATTTACCCCTTGTGTATTATTTAATAATAACATTGATCAATTAGTTTTGCTCCAATAGCTCTACTGTAAATTGATCACTCCATTCTTTTTAAAAAACTAAAATATTGTGGTATTTTTCATCTAAGTGACTCATGATGTAGACTCAGTTGAGCAGGAGTCTCTCTCCCCATCACCCTACTTGTCCTGATGAAGGCCTGAAATTCATGCCGAAATGTTGGCTAAAATAAAAACTATTTTGGTTACAAATAAGTTTTAATTGTTCCGAATTCCTGACAATCCTCTCTTTGTAGAACTTGACGGTCAACAATTCATTCGATATCTTCTAAAATATTTTTCATTCCTTTCCAATCTTCGTATTTCATGATTTCTCTCTGCTTCATTGTATGATAAATAGTTCATAAACTCAATAGTTCTTCCGATAAAATAAATTTCTTTAATAGATCAATCAAAACAATTAAGTGAGCCTTACTCTCAACTAATCAATGCTCATAAATCTCTACTTATATCACAATTTTTATGTTATAATAAGTTATTAGAAACAAATTCTTAATTGTTTCTGTAAATATTTTATTTTTATATATTAATACTTACATAGTTAGCACATTAGTTCTCTCTTAGTGCAGAGTTATCAGTTTTATATTGCTCTTTATATATACACACACACACACACACACACACATATACACAAATAAGGTTTCTTAGGA
>KZ807782.1:86947-143418 GCA_000696205.2 Oncopeltus fasciatus | reverse complement strand
ATATTTTTTAATTATTTAAATGTTTTATACATTTTGTAACTATTTCAATATTTTTCTTTAATTTATAGTAACTTTCTTTATTAATGTTTTATAAGCTGTTTCATTTTATATAATATACTTATATATTTCATATTATAACCTCACAATTTTTATACTTTAAAAAAATAGGATTTGCTTCATTTATAAATAAATTGTAGATAGGAATAAAGAGAAATTATAAAGATGTGCATTTATTTACAGATAGATTTTGGGACAAAATTAAAGGATTTCTGGTTCTAGAAATAAAATAACTCCAAAACGTTCATTCAAATTTTAATATAAATATTTAGTTGTTATTAATATAGGCACTATAGCAGGTAGTGGATCTTAGTATCATCTTTTAATTATAATTCCATATATTAACATCTGCTGCCATACCTACAGCACATTTTAGCTTAGATCTTCTGGCCTTTTTTCCCTATGAATTCAGTAGATATTTCTTTAAAAATTTTAACTCTTATCATAAAAATCATTCAAAACTCTTGTCAGTCTTCTGAGTCAGTGTATTATAAACTTAGTCTATATCTAACTATATTACAGATTTTGTCAAGTATATGGATTTATTACTAACTATATTACAAAAAAAGGGGTCCTGGCCTCTTCAATAAGCTTCCGTTATAATGCTCTATCTTCTGCAGCCACTTTCCAATTCCTAGCCTCTACAAGGTTCCTTGCATCTGCTGCCACTACATCAAACCCCCTTAGTCTTCTTCTCCTGGCTCCTCTTGTGCTGTGCAGCTCCTCTCATTCATGATTTTCTTGAGGATGTGTGTATCATCCATCCTTACCAAATGGCCAGCATAACTCACTCTCCCAAGCTTAAGGGCACTGACCATGTCAAGAATAAAATAGAAGCAGATAATATAAAAATAAATTTGATAATAATTGCAGCTCTTGTAAAAGATAATAAAGAAATTATTGCAAATTATGGCCTATAAAGCTTCTACACTCTCTAAAAGATTGAGTAATTATTAAACGTCATACCTAAGAATGGGACAAGCCACAGTAGTATCTTTATTATAATAAATAGCAACTTTTATTCATTGCATTAGTGTGTTCAGAAGTTTTGTTTTTTGTTGAAACATGAGATGTTTGCAATCTTCCTATCATAGCTCTGGTTCTTAGCTGTCAATTTCTTCTTTGTTACAATTTAAAGTTTCTGGTAAACAAACCTTCCCCTTCTCCGCCCCCCCCCTTTTGATTTTGTTTTATAAAAAATAAATTAAATAACAGGCCATTAACAATTTAGTTTTTACTTTTTTGCTTTTAAATACCATTCTCAAATTTTATTACTTTATAAAATAATGTCACTTTTATAACATTTCTAAAAATTTTAGGCTTCAAGTATGTTTCTACCCAAAAGGTTAACTATATACTCCAAGAAGTTTTATCTTACCTAATAACTCATTTTCCTTAAACTGAACAAAATAATGAATCCACATCCTAGAAAAACTATTTTTTTTCAGTAGTCCCTTACTCATCAATAACCAATTTCTTGCATAATAATCAGTCACTTATTTTAGGTATAAAAACTACCTGCCAGGTTTTGTTGCAAATGAAACTTGAATATTATGCCATTTACATTTTTTTTTTTTAAATGTCTCTTTTTCTTTTGTAGACCCTTGCTATTGTTGTCCAGCTTTGTTTGTTAATTAGTTTAGCCTTTCTTTCTGTATTTGAATGCTGTATGTTTTGCTGCAAAAAAACAATAAAACTGTCTACTAGTGCATTTATGTACTTTATTATATATGAACAAGGGGATTAAAAAAAAAGTTTAGAATGTACAAAAATGTAATACACCATGATTGCTAAATTTATGAGGAAACATGTCCATAATCAGGGAGAAGTAAAGGATTAGGCAATAAAGGATGGGGAGGGGTGAATAGATTTTCTCTTGTTTTTTTTACTGCTAACACTTGGGTTGTGTTGGCCTTGAGAAAGTGAATATATACGCACTCTCTCGTCTTTTGCAGTAAATCTAAAGACTTAATAAGAAGTTGTTCAATAGTATGAACTCAAAAAACATCATTAAATCCTTGAGAATGATTATCAACAAATCTGATTACAGAGGGAAGGAACTGTAGTTTATAGTAAAAACATGTACATGGTGCCTCTATTTAAAAATTGGCAATGCTAAAATGAAAAAAGGCAAATGTGTATGAGTGCAAAAATTGAACTGATTGCATTTTTTGGTTTTACTTACGTATGGTTAATGAAGATTAAAATATATTTTTCAAAAGCTCGTGCCATAGTGCTAATAACTTCAGGTAAATTTACCAAAATTTTGAAAGATATCAGAAATTAAAAATTAACTTTCTGTTCAGAGTACTCACAAAGTTCTCACTTTTTTCTTCAGTTCGACACTAAGCTAACTGTATGATATTATTGTGTATTTATCTTTTTATTTTTATGTGTATATTATACTATATCTTTGTGTGCACTATAATATCTCTGATTTTTGGTTTTTTCCTATAAAACAAGGCTACAATTTAGCAACAGTAGTCATTCACTGTTACTTTTATAATTTTTCATGCTTCATATTTGTATCAATGAACCAATTTTAAGCAACATTACTCTGTGGCAGTTATCATTGACAATCATGATTATAATCATGAATGAGAGGTGGTATTTGATGTTGTGGCGTAATTACTTTTATGACCCATAATGAACTTGTCATGCAGGTTAACTAAAATTTTACTGTGATTGACTATGAATAAAATAAAATATAAATTTTAAAAGTAAATAAATAAAAAATTTGTGCTGCTGACTTCTTAAATAAGTAAAAGTGTAACTCTTTACTTAATTTATAAAGACACAATCTAAGCTAATTTCTCATTGGCCATTATGTGTCAATTTATTTTTGAAATATTATTTGTTCTTTATTACTGTAAATTAATTTTATAAATATTTTTTGTGGCGAAGAACAGATGTTCCATATCTGTTGATTAAAAGTGATACAAATATACTTTGCTGTCATATAGTTAAAACAGTTTTTGCTTTCTTTGAAATATATTAGTTATTAAGTTTTGAAATTTTCAAAATTTTATTCCATGCGATGGAAGTCCTCTGTATAGTAATTCCTAAGTAAGAATTTTTGTTGGGATGAACTTGAGCCATTATTAATTCATTAGCTATTAAGTGAGGGATTGCCAATTTTCAGGTCTAATCTTAATTTGAATGTTGACAGCCCTGTGAATAGGTCCAAGGGTGGCGATGGAACTCCCAAGGTTTGGAAGGTGTTGACCCTTGATGGTGAAATGTTAGTATCCTCTAGCATATTTTCATAAATTACTCATTGTTTATTTATGCAGTATACTTATTCAGAACATAATTGAAGAATAGTGTATATTGGCTTATACACTATTCTTAATTTATATATTATATTATGTTTTCATTAGTAAACCAACATTCTAAATCATGTCGTCTTATTATAAGTAGTTATGATTAAGAATGGGGAGCAGGTTTTGAGCAGGTTGTTTCCCACTCACAATGGAACCCTTTCCATTCTAAGCAGAGTTTTATTAGAAATAAATTTAAGTATTCTTGATACCTTAGATATTTAGAATTGGGCGGTATCCCATATTTAACCCCTCTCAATAATGAAAAAAATTAAAATCATTGAAAAAAAAATGAAAAGTTATTGTTTGTATTTGTTATTTATTCATAGTGTTACATTTCTACTAGAAAAAATTATTCAGAGTATTAATTTTTGGGGAGACTTCTCACTCTTCCCCAGAGAGAAGTGAAGAGGAACTGGGACTGTGGAAAGATTCAAATGGAGGGAAATAGGATTGGGGTTTTCCTAACTTCCTATTATTGACAATTAATGCCTGTTTTGTTGTTGCTTTGAGAATGTGGATACAAGTGTACTCCAATCTTAATGTGACAAAAACATTTATATATTTGTATAGCCCAATTATTCCTTCCTTTTGACATCCTTGGTCATCACTCTTGTCCATCTCAGACCAGTTCAAACATTTTTTTTTCTAATTGTTTGCCTCTTGAACCCAAGCATAACTCATTGCTTTTTCTAAGGGTCCAAAATTCCAAGACAAACTTACAACTGGTAGTTTGAGGGTCTTCTACATCCTGATTTTGGGGCAATATGATATGAACCTACTTCTCGTATTTTTTTTAGTTCAAAATAATACCAATTTGCCAAAAATGTTCTATTAACTTAAGATTGAATATCATTATTGCAGACTACCTGGCTTAAAAGATATATAAGCTTGTTGACTACTTCAAATGTGTAATCAAAGAATGTGATTCCATTGAATTGATTTGCTTAAAGCTGTATTATTATTGTCTTTTATTTTCAGAAACATCAATACTTGAAGATCCTCTTTTAAAAATAGTAGAATGTCGCTCTATTATTTATTTTGTTTTTCTTGTCATGCTTATAAAAACAATATTGAAATGTATAGATTATGGTTACAAAATCATCTTATAAACTAAGAATAGGGCAATGCAAACTGCAAATCAGTTCTTCAAATAAAGCATTACAGATTATGAAAGATTAGAAAAGAGCTTTTCATATTATTAAAGATTTTAATGCTATAAAAATAAAAGAGAGTGATGTTCCTTGGAGCCTATCAGATTAAAAAAATCTTTACAAAATTTGAAGAAGTATTATTTCTCATTGAGCATTAAATGTACTTGTTGCTAATTCCATATTTAAAAAAAAAATCTGTTTGTTCATTTAATTTGTTTACTCTGAGTATAGAGATAATTTAGAGATAATATTTTTTTCCGAAGCATTATAGTTGGGGTTTATTACAATAATTATCATTCATAATGTTGTTAAATAAATGTAAGTGATTCATTATAAACTATTTATTGAAGAATTGCATTCTAATGAATTTATTTTCAACACTCTATTCTAATTTTGTCTTTGTCCTTTATAGTTATTCTCTTTTAATATCGTTTTGTTATTTCCAGTGAACAGGTGAAAGATATAAAACAAGGGCGAAGAAGAAGTCAAATTTGGAAGCACTTTGTTAAAATAAACAATGGAAAATCAGCAAAATGTTACTATTGTACTCAAGTACTCAGTTTTGCTGGCTCCTTATCCAATCTCCTTAGACATCTGCGAAAAAAACATCCTAGTATTGCTTCTACTGTCCATCTTAATCATTCTTCATCAGCTATAATTTTTGACAATATGGATTCACTTATATTTAAGGTAAATCAAATTTAATTTTATTTGTTTATTAGTTTCAAGTCAAAATAATTATTTTATTATTATAATTTATTTTGCAAATTATTTTAAGGAACTTTTTTTTTTTATCGCTTCTTAATTAATAAACCATGTTTAAGCTACACAAAATATTTATTTATTTTTATTTAGGGATGTACTAAGGAAAATAACTTGAAATAGCTTGATTTTACTAATTTTAAAAAAATTTGAATTTATATTTCATTTTAAAAGAATGAGTTCTTCAATAGCTGAAGACTTGGTGGGAAAGGGTTTAGAAGAGGCCAAAANTGAGATATTATATATATAGAAAAAATTGTAAAATGCAATTTTATAGCATTTATATTCTATAACATTTTTTTAAAGATTCAAGTGTTTGGTGGGACCTCTTATTTTTATAAGATCTTATCTCCCTTTTCTCTCACCTCATTTCAATAAAAAATAAATCCTTTCAAGGGATTGCTGTGAAAAGCCTAGATACTAAATTTGGTATTAAGACTTTTCATTGCCAAGCTCTTGAAAGTATTTATTTTTTATTGAAATGAGGTGAGAGAAATGGGGGATTGTAAGGAAGACCCATATTTTTTTAACAAATCTTTGTTGTTATTTGACTTATGAACAAGTTTACAAAGCATAAGAAGTGTTAAATATAATTTTCTAACATTTATGTTCTATGATAATATATACAAATAATGCATTTTAAAGAAGAAATTAACAAATATAACTATGATGGGTTTCCCCTCTCTTCTTGGCTAGTCTAGAGCAAAGCTTTATTGTCATACCTTTTCCACTCGTTATTCTCTACAGCTTGTTTTTTCACTAACTCTTATTTATATCCAGCTTTAAAGAGGCATGGGATATTTGCCTTGGTTGCACAGCTCCTGTATTACAGACTTTTTAGTTTTTACATTTTTAATTCCATAATATTGTAAATTAGAATATAAAAAACTGTATACTTTTGAAAAAGATATAAAATTATAGATTAATATAAATAAAAGTATGTTTAACAATCCCCACACTTTCAATTTTTGTTTTGTAGATAAGGTTATAACTTAACTTATCAGGGATTTTATTATTAAAAGAAAATACATTTGAAGCCAGCCAGCTTATCCAATTCTCTTCAGGTGTTAATTAATTTAATAACACAATAATCCTTCTCCCAGGAGCTGTGTAAACTTAGCCGATTTCCTATGAAAGTGAATGAGAGTAAATGACAAAATGTATCTTATAAAACACATCTGGTTTTCTAGATTTTTTTGTAAAATTTTATAAAGCATAAATTTTAGGAAATCAATTTTTACACCTATTATATTTAACTAAATTATTTAAAAATGAAAATATATTGTATATTTTGGTCTTCTTCCCAACCCTCTCTTCTGATTTGAAATAAAAATTCATTCATTCAATGGTTTAGAATGAAAAGTCTAAAAAACAAATGTGGTTTCTGATGTTTATGAATTTTAAAAATGAGGTCTGCCGTGCACTAGAAATTACTTGGCTATAAAGAAGGTTCTTTTCACTTACATAATTACTTTTAGAACAGTTTTTTTATTTATTAAAAGCCAGACTTTTATATTTTTTATTTTGCACCTTAAGTCTTAAAAAATATTTATTTTGTTGTGTGTGTGTGCGCGTGCGTGTGTGTGCTGTTAAAAGAAATAATATTAATTCAATTTGGACATCATAGTATCATAGAACTATTTTCAAAAGTAAGACCTACTAATACTAACACTTAGACCATTACTGGGGTATGGACCAACCAGAAAACTAATAAATTGGTGTTTATGTGTGAATGCTTGTTTATATTAATTACTCAATTTATTAAAATGTATTGAAACAATCATATTTATTGTTAAATAATTTACAGATGGAGGATGGGGGGCGTGAAAGAGTCTCAGCTGATCAAGTTGGAGTGATAAATACAGAAAATGATCCTTCTCAACCATGTTCTAAGAAATTAAAGGCTTCAGAGATTGACTTTGTTCTTAGGCGGGATCATTCCTATACTGAGCAACCATTTTCTCCTCAACCCCAGCCTGACTGTATTTTTGTACAATTCCTTCAGATGGAAATAAATAAATTCCAGTCAGAATATTTAAAGAGAAAGTGTAAAAGAGAAATACTTCAAGTTTTAATGAAATTCCAACAGACTGAGGATGAACTTTATTCTGGTAGCAGGGATAATGATCACAATGAAGATCACTAACCTAACGATTCATTTTTGAAATTGGATTGTAAATATTTCTGCCATTCTTCAAGGCTGCTGATTCCAGCGGGGCTTCGTGCTATGCCCAGGTATTACCCCACACAATTGATTAAATTTGTGCTACTCTTTTTTTTTTACCATGACTTCAGCCAATTGTATGGGCTGGGATAGGTAATTTATTCAACCCCAGGAAAAAATAAAAATCTATAAAAACTTTTACATAAATATGTTAGTTGTTCTGTATTTTTATATGACTGAAAAAACATAATTTCTTAACAAAGGCCTTTGATCTTAATATAAAGGCTATAAACAGGCTTATTGGCTTGTCTATATTTTGTTGTAGTAGTACTACCATCCCTACAGTAACTACTTACTCATTTGAAAGCAGTTGCTCTATTTTCTAGCTGCATAACATAAAACCCTTAGGCATAGTTCATAACTGCATTAAACAGTGACACAATTACTAGGAAGTTATAAAGTCGTGTTTCAAAATTTCTATATGACCTTCAAATGGTTGGCAAATTTGTTAAATAATAGAAAGACTAATTTGTGCTATTTGAATAATGACTTTATACAGCGATGTTATTCTTATATCCTTATTATTAAAAATGAAAAACAGTCCTTTTTGTTGAAGTTATTAAATTTATCTCTGATGCTTAAAAAAAAAAAAAAAAAAAAAAATTATCTTACAATTTCAATTTCAACAGTGGTCACTAAGATTCTTTTTTTAGAGGTTATGATTGTGAATGTTAAAATTAATCTTAGTTTGACATGAAAATTATTCTTATTGCAGTTATAGCTCACACAATTAGCTGAAGTTACAGTAGAAAAAAAAATTGTCTAATGGGTATAGCACTGGATTCCTAAGCATTATGTCCCAGGTTCAATGCTCACAAGGTACAGTTTTTTTTCTGTGCTTCTGTTTGTAAAATTTAAAGGATTCCTGGTGTGTGGTCAGTACTTTTTTTGTGACTGATTTTTTTATTAATCATTAATAAGTTCTTATTAGCAGAATTGGCCATTCATTTGTTAATATATGTATAAATATAAACTATGACTGATGTATAGCTGAGCAAGAAATAAAAAATAATTATGTTAATGGCTACTTCCTAAATACCTCACCTTTTGCTTTATTTAATTGGTTCATTTTCATGAACTAGATATTGAACATACTATTATTGTGTGAACTTTTGAATATTGAATATAAGATTTCCAACAAACAATTCATATTTTGTGTTTACTCCTCATTTTAACCAAAATAGTAAAATTCTTTATATCTTTATACCACAGCAAATTATTAATTACAAACTGTTGATTCATCAGTGATACCTGCAGTGCATCCACTCTCACCAATAGGATTAGGATTAGAATGGGAATTTCAGAGCACATTTAAAATATCATTACGCTCTTAAATTAGTTAGTGTTGTTCCAAAAAATAAGAAAATAAGTTTATGTTATTGAACGTTATTTATGTTTATGTTACTTTTTGAGTTATGTTCCATTAACTCAACTTACCCCAAAAAGTAAATTTTTAAAAATGCATGGTACATATTCAATAGGTAATTAGGTAAATTTCCCAGATTAAAATTTTTTTTTTCTTTTTTTAAATATATATTTAGATACTACGATATTAATATGTTCTATTATATCAATATAAACATTAATATATAAAAATAGTATCAAAGGAATATAAACTTTGTCATAATGTATTATATATTTAACAATTGAAATAAAACAACTCTAATTAAATTGTTAATTTTTTTCTTTCTTTGTTAGATATGTTTTTCATAGATATTTTAATAAATGTACCATGTACTTAAGTATTCATTATTAGTACATTATACACACATACTATCAAATACATAAGATATTATATGAATAGAGAATTTAAGATACCAGGTAAAAAAAAAAAATTAATAATAAATATAACTAGGTCTCCTTCCTATTAAATGATTGTGTATCTCTATTTTGAGAAGACCTAAAAATTAATTAATTATATGGCTGTCTCCTAGTTCTTCAGATAGTTGTTTTGGTATGTTCTTCTTCTCTAAATTTACATTATACTTTAGAAACACCTTTTTAATAAGTGTTCAATGATTAATTGCTTGTTTCACATGGCAGAGGATGGTGGCTGTTTCCTCGTGATTAGGTGCACAAATGTCAGTTGACTATAGTCAAGAAGATTTTCATGTGTTGATGATAGGGTATACCCTATCTTCAACACATGAAAATCTTCTTGTCTTCTTTTTTTCCCACACATGGTCTTGAAAGTGTTCATTTTTCAAAATCATTATTAGATGGGCAAGTTAATTCCAGTTTTTCTCAGAAAGTATTAATCCCATTCTTTAACCATTGAACATAACCATCTTGGTGCTCATAACAGGCCTTAGACAGTAAGTTTGATAATACAGCTTCTTAGACATTTGATCAACTAAATTATTCTCAATTGCTTTTGTGCTGAAAATTTTTAAGAACATTTAAATAACAGATATGTTTCAAACATATATGTCTGTCTGTAACTTTCTTGATGTAATTTAAAAATTTTCTTTGTTTTTCTTGTGTTACTTTTCTTAATCCACATTCTTTTGCTTGAAAGTACTCAATAGAGAGGTTGTGGGTGAACATACCATAATGAAAATTTACTGATAAAAGAATAAGAAAATGAACTTGGGTTCTAACATAAGAATAGTGGCCTTAGGGAAGGACAACTTTGGTACCTGGTAACTGCAAGAAAAGCTGTATCGATATAAAATTCTTCTCACTATTAACATCATTTTAGATTTTCTTTAACAATGAAAAGAAGTTTCCTGCAAAGCTGAGGCACCAGTGGAATGGGACTCATCTGACCAGAAGGCACTAGCAAGGGTTATGTGTGGCAATTTAAGATAAAAATTTTAAAGAAATTCTACAGGGATAAACTCTTCAGAGAGTTAGAAAAAAATTAATCACTTGAAAAATCAGAAATATTTTCTATGAAAAGCCTATATTCCGAATTTGGTTGTATCCTTTAAAAATTATAGGGTCAACTTAACACTCGAAATTGCATTCTTAAATATATTTCTTAATATGGATTTTTAAAAAAATTAAGTGTAAATGTTAAATAATTACATTTTACATGAAAATTGTTCTATATATTTTTACCATAACGGTTATAATAATGAAAATATATTGATTTTAAATTTTATTCCTCCTCTAACCCCCCCCCCCTTCCAACTGTTTTCAGCCATTGATGAATGGTTTTGCAAAACAAGGGTTTGCAAAACAAAACATAAATACCAAATTTGGTGTCATTATTTAAAAAATTACAGACGTTAGGGCGCATGCAGACAAATATATATAATCCATATTTTTAGCATCTTGATTGTAAATCCTACAAATATATATATANATTATATATATATATAGTTGTTTTACTTATTGTGAAAACTTAATAAAATAATTTTGTAAAGCTAAATCTTAAGAAATAAGAAAGTTTATTAATACATTGAATGAATCCATGAAAGAATAAAAACAATTTTTCATTGTTCTGAGAGCAAAGTTGGTTTTACTTATGTGGAATACAGCTGATATAATATAACTAAATTTGAAATTTTACCAAAAAATGCAAAGCTTAGTTCAGTCTCCTCCTTTAGTATATTTGTTATAAATTAGTAATAACGCACTTTTTTTGCTTTAAAAAATAACTTATATTTTTCTTTGTATCATTCTTTTGAAAAAATCTTGAAGTTAATTTTGTTGATATTACATATTATAAAGTAATATACATTAATGATTTAAATTTAAAAACAGGTTGGAAATAAGCCCTGGTATTAAATTATTTTCCACAGGAAGCTTGTTTAAGCATAATTTCATGATTAACAACTATTTGAAGTTAAAAACATAAAATAAATATGAGGAATAGTTTTGAATACTTTTTTTTTTTTTTAATATTGATTAAAAGAAAGTTAAACCAATAATTAAGTAACAGGGTAAATATATAATCTGTAAGTTATTTTTAATATTTTAATGATCAATAATAAGAAATACAACATTCATGGGCAACACTATAACTGATGATAATAAACAAACTTAATGCTTATCAGGTGTATCTTATATAATCAAAATAAAGTAGTATAAAACAAAAAGGATGCAGTATTAGGCTCATGTTAATCTTTCATTATCAAGAAATCCTACTATCTACAGCAAACTGTAAATGGTTTTTGAGTCAAGGCTTTAGCTACTGATTTAAATCTCCTTTTATCTGGACAAAATCCCCTCACTCATTACCATGGGTGTTTAGTGAGTTACCTTTTAAATTTAAATTAAATTACATTTATGTTATATGCAATATTATTAGAGACCTATTTAGCTTAAAGCAGCTTTTTCTTAATGATCATAATTAAAAAGATATTAATAATTTCTATGTTAATAAAACCTTTATTAAGTAGTTGTTTATACCAATTTTACATTCATAATGATACTAATGTTGGTAAATCTTAATTTTTATCCTATTTGTTCTTAATTTTTAAATCGGGGTGATGATACTTCTCATTATCAACAGTAATAGAGATTGAGGGAGTTAACTATTGAATCTTACTTGTATTATAAAATGAAATTATTTTATTATTCAAGATTATTAAAGAATTAAAACAAATAAATAATTGTATTTACCATTTCATCTTCCGGGTTGGACCGAGTCAAATTGTTCTTGAATTTTTTTCAAATTCAAGAACAATTTGACTCGGTCCAACCCGGAAGATGAAATGGTAAATACATCTGACGACCGACGAAGCCTACGTGAACAAATAAATAATTGGTTTTCATATGAGTTGCACTGAACAAAACCACTCAACAACTTCCTGTAGTCGACTCTTATCTGAAGTAATATTTTATTCTTATTAAGATACTTTATCAAAAAAATTTTAAATTATCCTAATTTTCTAATTTAGAAATTAATCTCCACTTAGCAGAAGATTTCTGCTTTTGCCAACTATAATCTTTTAAAGTATGCATAAATGATAGATATTGATCATTTAAGTTCGGATTTCATAGTATAAGCAATAGATATTTGGAATGACCTTGTTCAATAAGTTAATGATTAGTGAACTAAAAAGTTAGGAATGATAATCTGTACAAGACAAAGCTATAGGAGCGTCATTAACAAACAGTATAAGGGCATTAAATTTATAGAATCATTATCCAACACTAGCTGGGTTGAAGTCGCAGGGTTGGTTGTGGATTGTCCCTGAGAAACTTGTGGTTGACCCGGCTCACTTGAAGATTGTGATGCTTGATGAAATCATGCCTGACTGAAGAAATTTGTTTTCTCTTGAGTTGTTGTGTATGCTCCTTTTCCCCACTTTGTTGATCTGCTTGTACTTCTGGGAGTGGGTCGAGTTCATCTGCATGCCCATATGAAACTGATAGAGCTGTATTCATAACCTTCCCAAAGATACGCAGACTGTTAGATGCTGCAAGTGTGCCTAAACAATACAAAGAATGCTATCAGTTTATTACTCTTAACTGAATGAAAATATTTATTTTGTTGGCTCATTAAAGCAAATCTAAAATCAAAATTTAATTATAAAATTACAATTAATTTCTTCAAGCATTAATCAAAAGCTAGAATGAGATATTGCTTTCAATGCTATTAGTTTGAATGGAATATGGTATTATTTTAAATATTATTATTTTGGGTATTATGATCTAAAGTATGTAGCAAGTAATAAATTGCAGATAAAAAGCAAGTCCCATTTTTTGACAGTATTCAAAATTTGTCTAGAGTAATTGATTACATACTGTTAATTCAAATTCCAATTTCATTTTTTATAAAATTTTTATGAGATTGGATATTAAAATTATTGGAAAATTTTTTAAAGATATACTATGTACTACAAACCGGAGCTAGAGACAATTCCTCCTGCTTTCAGGCCAGCAAGGAAACTTAATTTTTTTAGCAGCCCTCTTGAATCTCTGTCAATCTCCTTAGTGGTTGATTCTGTCAAGTTTTCTTCTGATCTAATGACAACTTCACTCGATGGTATAATGTCTGAAAATAGATACTTCTACAATACATTTAGTCAGCCACAACAAAAAGCTACATGAAAATTTGGTATTACTATCATTCGTGAAGAGTAAACATTTATTTATGAAATTTTCATCAATTTCGTTTTAATTTTATATAACAGACATCTGATCATATATTATTTAATTTATATATTCCTTAGCNAATTTTTAAAATTACTTTTATTTATTACTTATTTTATTCTTCAAATATTTAAAAATGTTATTTTATTTTCAGTCAATTCTGGAAAAATGTTGCTATTTATTTTCTTAAAATGTCCTATGACAAAATTTTTGGAAATGTTTTTCTATATTATATTTTCTCTGATCCTTACTACGTAATACCATAAATGACAGTCGCTAAAATTGATGAATATATGTGTGTAACCGACTGTCTGTCAACAACACGAAAACCACAGTATTCAGTTTATTTTATTTTTTATTTTTTGAATTAAACTCAGCTGTTAAAACTTATACAAATGTAGAAAGAAAAGTTAAGTTTATTATTGAACAAAATCGAAACATGGGAGTGGGAAATATTGTTGGAGTTACACAATTCATTTTAACAATTATGAGTGGGGGTTTACCTGTATCGGAAATTTTAATTTTGAGGCCTAGTTTAAAAGCAGTTAGTTGTTTTTCTTAATGAAATTGGGCATGTAACTTTTCAGAGTCAGACCTAAAGGAGTGCGAGATTACTATGATTATTAATCATGATGACCATAGATATGACCATAATATCTATGGTCAAACAACTCTCCTTTTCAAAAATATTAATGTTCTAAATAATGATTGTAGTTGTGGTATTTAATCCCACGTTAAATTTTATACAAGAAATCCAAGGGAGTTAGAATTTAAAAAATCTTGCTGCCTCAGCCGGGACTGCTACCTAAAAATCCTGCTTCCTTAGCCTCGGTGGTGCAGTGGCCAGCATAGTTGCTCGGAAAGCAGGAGACACTTTTTTTTTTTTTTTTTTTTTTTTTTTTTATTCAGTTTCTGCAGTACGTGACGGACATTTTTATTTTATTCTATAATTGCTTACAAAATCTTACTATTTCATTATTATTAGAGTCAATAATGAAATTTATTGAACATAATGGGTGCAAAATGTAATTATAAAACATTTGTATTTCTTTGAGATAAAATGCATCATAAGAAAGATGTTAAGGAATTTAATTTTGTGTTTTTTGGGGGTCCTCTTATTCTAAAAATATTGAAACTTAATTTTGAGTATTTAATATTTTTATTAAAAATCCTTGAAGGAATTCATTATGGTTGATATCGAATGAGAAAAAAAGAATAATTAATTGGAAGACCAAAATTCATAGTCATAATATCCTCATCATTATTTGCGTTACAAAAAGTTTATAAAACCTAATAAGTGTAAAATATAATTATATAACATTTGTGTTCTATAAATTTGTAAAAAAAAACACTTATTAAGAAAGAAATTTAGGAATGGAACTACGATAGATGAGTGCTTCCCTTTTTCCACCTTTCCAGCCACTCTAGATCCAACTTTATATATTTGGTCCTACTTTATACATTTATTATTCTCTCCCTCTTTTAAATTAAACTTCCTTATTTACTCTTACTCATTTACAACTTTAATGGAACTAGGGAAATCTGCTTAGACTATTCAGCTCCTGCTTGACGTAATTTAATTTTCTTGCTTTAGCTGCTCAAGAAATTTTGACTAAATTATATATATATACATATCTTCTAGGCCCTATTCCCTCAATTTACCCTATTCCTTGAATGATGAGTATTTTCCAAATTTCAAATGAAATATCCCATTGCTTATCAACTGACTCTCGTACTATCTTAGTGAATGTGGATAGCCTAAAATTGGCAATTTAACTCTCACAAAAGTATCACTAGTAGAGAGGGGCAGATTGAACTGACAGTTATGTTTTTGATGTTTCATTCACACTTCTTGCATGATTCGGACTTTTCCAAAATCTCTAGAGTTTCTTCATTAGAATCATCTACTTGTAGTAACCACCTTGAAAAATAACCTAGCCCATATTGAAAGCTATGGAGCCTTGTAACATGTGTTAGGTATTGCCGTGTAATAGTTTACAAGTATAGTGTCTACAAATTTATTACGGGAGAAACTAAATTTTCTGAAAAGTAGTATGAAACTAGCATTCAGAACCCTTACTCTGGAGAATTATTTTAAAACAAATAATGCCTTTCATAAATTCCTTAGATATCCTCCCAAACCATCAGTTTGGCTTCCGATCACAGCATTTCACTGTCCAAGAGGTATTTGAATAGTTTATTACATTTTCTCTTCCCTCGAGCGAAAATAATTCTCTCCTGGTGCATTCTTAGACGTCGCTTAAGCATTTGGTCGAATATGGCATAATGGTTTATTGTATAAGTTCAAGCGCATATTCCCAAGCACCATATATTTAATCCTTAGATCTTACCTTTCAAATCGTTTATTTCGCGTCCGGTAAGAATCTAATTACTCCGACCAACTCCCTGTGAAAGCGGGAGTTCCTCAGGGCAGTATTCTCGGACCCATCCTGCACTCTGCGGACATCCCCACCCATCCTAATGCCCTCCTGGCCCTCTATGCTGATGACAAAGCGATCAGCTGTTGATAAAGTGACGTATTTCGTTTGCAATATCGTTTACGACCTAGCTAAGAAAAAAAAAATAATACAGTTAAATGTCACCTTTGGTCGCATAACCACCTGTTGCCCAGAGGAGTAAACAAATAGTGACGAACAGTAGATCCATGACTGTGAGCTTCGGAACCCTTACGCCCGCATATATAGTCTGCCCTGGTCTTGTCAAGTGAAGTAACCAACTTTCCAAATGTAAACAATGTTAGGTATGACATCACCAGCCCATTTTCACCATATTGGTCTTATTTATTTAGTACAATCAATAAAGGGCAGGTCCATGGAAAAACGGAGTGTTGAATATTATTTTTTTCAACATATTCTGAATTTGGTTTTTGACTTCGGTTCTTCATATGTAAGGGTATCTTCAAGATTTAGTTTAAGTGGGTATTTAATTTTTAGTATGAAATATGTCTGAAAATTCTTTGACATATTTGCTAATCTGTTTCTATGTTTTAATTTACTTTCTTTGTTTTATGTTATGTGTTCCATCTATATTATAATAGGGTATTTAAATTGTTGATTTGAACCAGTTTTAAGTTTAATACTGCTACTAAGGCTTGATTGTTTTTACATTTACCGAAGATTCTTAGATCTGATGATTTTCTCTCTCTNAAAAAAAAAAACCAGCATGAAAAACCTCAATGGCTACATTTTTTAAAAAATAAGCTAGAAGATAAGAAGATAATTCTTTCATCCTAAAATTATTAAGACATGATATTCCTTATTGACTTACAAATTTTTAAAGTTTTAACATTTGTTTATATTTAAAACAGTATTATTTGGACCACTTAATATTTAAACATACCTTATTTCATTATTAATAGCATCAAGTTGTTCTTGAAGCATTAGAGCAAGAGTCTGAGCATCAGTATGGCCAGTTGGAGATAGTAATTCAGCTCCACTAAAAAGGCTTTCATTATCATCTGCATCCACATCGCTGATAACATCATAACCTTGTTGCAGCACGTCTTTCTCCCAGTCCTAGAGAAAAAAAAAGCCATAATAGTTTAGTATCAAAATATTCCTAAAATACCATAAAATCAAGCTCTTGTAACTAATTTAAATGTACACATATACATTATATATTTTGTATCTTACTGCAAGAAAGGGATTAAAATTGAGTTTAAATGTAATTATTAAATTAATCAAAACTTTATCAAATAAAATAGAAGAGCTTCCATATTGTGGGACAACATTTGCAAGCCTCCTCCACAATTTCCCCTAACAAGCAGGAAAACATTTAGATCTTTTGAGCCAATCAACTTGTCTAAAATTTTGACTCATTCATGAGAGAAGAATGTCATGATTCATGACATTGTATATCATACATGTTTACTTCATGACAGAAGTAACATTCAAAGAATATGATTTAAAAATTAATGATTATGGTGAAACTCAAAACTAATATTAATTGTTAGAGTGGAATAAACTACCCATTTTAACCGGTCTCAGATAGATAGATGGGAATAAACTACACATTCCCAAGTTTTATTTAGATGAACATAAATGAGAGAAAAATGACTAAGTATATCTTATAAAGGGGGGGGGGGGTATAATCTTGAAAAAGAAGACCATTAAACCTAAAAGAGAGAAGAAGTACTCAACAGTTACAGTTATACAGGTAAATATTTTTCTAAATAAATGTTTTTAGTTATAATGTTATAGCATATAAATTTTAGAAAATTAGATTTAGCTTCTATTGCATAACAAAATTTTTTCACCATCAAATAAAAGTAATGATATAAATATTATAAATTTTGGTTTTCCTCTAAACTTCTCTTTTCCATATCTGATTTCAAACAAAAATGAATTTATTCAACAGTTTGAAATAAAAAGCTCAAATGCCGAATTTTTTAAATTTATAGTTTAAAAATATGAAGTCCTACTCAACAATTGAAATTACATTCTTAAATAACAATAATGGCTTAAAATGTATGTTTTAGAAAAAATATTATACAATAATTAAGTTATTTAAAATTTTTTTCCAAAATTTTATACCTTTTGAACTCATTCTAATTTTCATGGGGCATAAACTTATTAAAACTAGAGAAAAGAAATAACTAACCTTTGAGTTGCACTAAAATTAGTTCAGTAGATTTAAAATTGGGATGGGTGAGAAATGCAAAGGTTGAAAACAATGTCAGAGACATTCTAGTGAAACTAATTACAATGTTTTTTAAAAGTTTTAACCAGTTCATTACTGGTTACCAGTTCATTTAAGAGTTTCATTACTGAAATTCTTAAAGAGATAATTAGAATAATAATATTTAAAAAATTTAATGAATAAAACTAACAATAGTTTTAACATCATTAAAGTGGTTTAAACCAGGATGATGGCAGTGTATGATCCAAGTTAGGATCTTTTCACTTTCTAGGTTGAAAGAATTATTGAAAATTTTGTTCTTATTGCTGTAAGCTTAGCTTAAAATGCCTTGTCATGATACAACCCCAAATAAGAATTCAGAATTCCTCATTTATTTTAGTTACTTTAAAATTTTGTCATTAGTATTTAAGAACAAATAATTATTTTTGCAATTTACTCACATATGTTAAATAAATTTAACAAATTGATAAAATATTTTTAATTTTTTTAATAAATGATTTTTTATCACTTCATTATATTGATGTAAACTTACCGGAGACGAAAACGGAACTAAGTTTAAGTTTCTCTTAGACAGAATCAACTAAGATCTGCAAATTTTTAAAACATGTAGTGCATGTCACTAACGTGAATAGCTTGATTCCTTTACAACCAATCTATTCAGTGATAATAAGGGCACGTTGGCTCATTAGCCATGAGCTATCAGAGTTATTTCCACCCACATCTCCCTCTACACTGTTATGTAATGGTTTACTTCTTCTCAATTACTACTTGTTACGTAAGGTTGGGCAATGGGTATTTTTTTCTTTTCTTTTTTACAAAATAACAAAAAAATAAGGTTGATTCCACCTATATCCATTTTAGCTTTGCTTTAGACTGGCAGGAAGAGCGGAGGAAGGCGCTCGTACATTGTAGTTACATTTGTAAATTTCTTCCATAGCTGGCCTTTTTTCAAAAGAAATTTATAAAACTTAAACATTAGAAAATTACACGATACGCCTAAAATTTAATTTAATCAAGGAAAAACGCTTATTAAGCGAGAGAGTAAAGGGAGTGAATGCACTGGCATTTTTCTCTCCCTCTCACTCCCTCCTTGACTCCCTGTCTAGTCTCCTTCTTATCCTAGAATAAGGAGAAGATGGGTGCCTGATAGTCTATCGCGGGTTAACCTGGGCTCCTCTCAACAACAACAATGTACCCCAACAAAAATNATTGAATATTATATGTATAATTTTTATGCGTCAAATTAGATTGACTGAGGTCCAGCAATTGCAACTGTGAAAATGATTCTAAACATTTTAAATGATTTTTCTAATCATAGTTTTATTATAAACAATTTGAGAAAATCTTTATGATTTTTTTTTTTTAAAGTTAATAAATGAAAGTCTTTCTCTTTTATGACTGCACACTCTAAAAATCAATATTATTTTAATTACTATTTATCTAAGAGTGTTGAACAGACTCAGAAAAACCTTTAAATTGTAAAAACCATTAAATTCTAAATAAATATTAAGACATCATTTGAACTATTTTTTTCCCCATACAGAGGGATATTATACTGCCTAAAAATTAAAATACCTCAACACCTACTTAATCTACACTTTCTGACAATATTACACATATCAGTAAGACTATGATCTGTAGAGTTATAAGATTGGCAGTACCCACTTACATAAGCCAGATTGACTGAGGTAAGTTCAGTTTCAAATCTTTTACGTGTATTGACAGAATTTTAAATTTGTTTCTTATGAAAAAAAAAAAAAAAAATCAGCTGAGAATCAGATAAATCAAAAAATAAAGCCTTTTTACCTGAACAGTACCATCCAAACCAGGGACCATTCGTGACTTTAATCCTCTTCTAGGTAGTGAGTGTGTATCAAAGCTTTGGTGACTAGTACTATGTACAAAACCACCATCTCCTGCAGTTGGTGAAAGACTCCTAAAATAAGGTTTTTCTAATAGTTTTTTTTTTTTTTTTTTGTATAAACAAATAAAATTTTGGAGATAAATTTGTTGACCGTCAAGTTTTATGAAGAGAGGGTTATCAGGAATTTGGTCTTGGTAGTTGAAGAATTGAAAACTAATTTGTAACCAAAAAAGTTTTTATTTTAGCCAACCCTTCAGCCTTCACCAGGGCTGAATTTTGGAAAAGAAATATACAAAAATATTATAGATACATGTCTTTGTGCCACAATCTAACAAAGAATGAATAAATGAAAATATAGAACTGTGTGTAATCGACTATAGAAAATGCATGAAAACTGGACACTAAACATATTGGAGAGAGAAAAAAAAATATTAAAAATATTCTGAAAGTATCATACCAAATAGAATGATGGGGAGAGAGTGAGACACTTGTGCTTAATTGTGTCTACATCATGATTGATCTGTTTCTTAAACAAATTATTTGTGAGTCTGTTTTGTTATTAATGGGGTTTTGTTCTAAATGAACATGAATAGACTCAGCTAAAAGGTAGCTCAAGGTTGGATTCAGTCGCATGAAGTGTGAGTTTGTCAAAGTCGAAAGTATGTTTGTTAGTAGTAAAATGTTTTGAAAGAGCAGTAGTGTATTTTTAAAATTTTTAATGCTGTGTTGATGGTTGCTGATTCTTCTTTTGATGGGGTTCTTTGTTTGTTCAATATATACTGCGGTACAATTTTGAGTGGGGTAGGGGACTTTGTAAATTACATTACATCTGTCAGTATAGGGAATGTGGACTTTCAGTTCAGTGTATAAGTTTTGTAGTTTATTGATATTCGTGATGCCGAGGCATAGTTAAGAGGAAGATATTAATTAAAAATGTATTAATTTTTTTCTGATAGAGTGGGAATATAGGGTAGGGAACAGAACATTGGAGTGTCGCAAAATGGAATTGGAGTAGAGGGAGGAGTGGAAGAATTATAAAATTTATTGATGAGTCTGTGTATTACTATGGTGGAAAGCCATTATTGTGAAGAATGTCTGTTATGCATATAATGTTTTGTTGAGGAATATATTGTCAGAGAGGTTAAGGGTTCTGGAAATGAGGTTTTTGCAACATTTATTTTTTATAAAGGTGTGAGGAGTTAAAATGCAGGAGGCGTCCAGAGCATGTAGGTTCAGTGTACCAGTTTCTGATTAGGAGTAAGAGTTAAAGGAATTGAGAAAAATTGGCTTTAAGTTGTAGGTTATAAAAAGTGAGTAAATATTGTGTGAGCGACATTTTAAGAGGAATTTGTTATACACTTCCCACACAAAACACTGCCAATACAGGTTCTTCCTCAATAATGTCGCTCACACAATATTGCCCACTTTTTATAACCAACAACTTAAAGCCAATTTCCAGTGTATTTAACTCCAAAACCAAATTCAACAATATCTGTGACATTTTCAAAAAAATTGTGCGTCAATTTATTTATCAGTTATATTATTAAAAAATCCCACAATTAAAACTACGTACAAAATCTGTAACTGCTATGATTAGAAGTATTAATGAAGATTTCGATCATTTCTCCTTGGCAGTAAAGAAACACATTGATATCAAAAAACAAGTTTGAAACATGTTTCAAACTAGTTCAAAACTCTCCTACAACACACAAATGTAAATAAAATCTACCCTGTCACCAACCCTGATTGTGTACATAATATTTCTCTCATCAATATTCCTTTTAATTCTCAGCATTCAGCATTCTCAGCCTAGGTAAAACTTTGCCACCCCACATAGCAACTATAATACTGTCATCTCCAAGTTGTTAACAGACATAGACATATTTTTCACATCTTAAAATAAAAATCACCACAGTACCACCTCATAGCATCTTTTTTTATTTGTTTTTCTTCCTCTTCCCTACAGAGATATTTTCATGAACCTCAAGCCATCTAATCCATCTTATCCTTACCCCACTCCTATATCCGTTTTCTGTTCCCTTCCACAACTCTCTCTCTCTCTCTCTCTCTCCTTCCCCCCCCCCATCACTTTATTTGGTATTTTACTCTCAGAATATTTTAAATCATTTTTTTTCTCTCCCCAATTTGTTTAATATCCAGTTTTCATGCATTTTATATAGTCGATTAGACACAGTTTTATATTTTCATTTGGTCATTCTTTGCTAGATTATGACATATAGACATGTTTCTATATTATTTTTGTATGTTTCTTTTCCATATTCAGCCCTGATGAAGGCCTGAAAATCAGAACGAAACATTGGCTAAAATAAAAACTTTTTTGTCTACAAATTATTCAACTACCAAGACCGAATTCCTGATTATACTCTCTTCTTAAATAATTTTTTTTTTAACTTAAAAATTAGCTTACATATGTGTGTGTGTGTGTGTGAGTGTGTCAGATTTAAATAATTTACTAAGATATGTTTACACATCAAGTGTGAGTGTGCACAAACACAAAATGTTTAGTACATATTTAGTAAACTATGAAAGAACCACAAACTATGAGCAGTTTTGTTAACTATAGCAACAGATTTGATAAGTGTAAAAAATTAATCCACCCTATACAGAAAATGATTTGATTAAATTCTTTTCAACTGTTCACATGACAAAAAAGAAAAAAGAATCTGCTCAAAGGAATAAAATACTTTTTAAATAAAAATGTACTCCAGCATAAAAAAAAACTTGCTGGCAGCTGAAATCATAGATTGTGTTTCCGAATAATCCTAAAGTGAATTAATATATTCATAAATATATTTTGTATCCAATATGAATAGGTATTGGTTTCTAGATATCAAAAAAGGATAACAAATATATTTAAAATTTCATAATACACTACTTGAATATATAAATCCCTAAAATCTTCATAATAACAGAACATAATTATTATAAAAATTCATATATTTCAAACTTAAAAATTAATAATACAATTAATCAAAGGTAACCTAGTAAGAGCATCTGTTTGTTGAATGTTGAAAGCAATTTCCTGCTGCAGCATTTGCCGTTTTACATTATCTATCTCAAGTTTTGCTCTGCTTAATTCTTTGGCAATTTCAGCCTGTAATAAATAAAATGCAATGTAAGAAGTTAATGTCTCAATTATAAATAATAATGATTAAAATTAACATTAATAAGACCTTTTCACATTGCACATCTTCCATTATTTTCCTTGTTTTTTCTAATTCTTGAGTTAATGCATTCTTTTCTTCTAGTGCATGCATTCTTTCTTTTAGATGAACTTGAAGCCTCTCATTTGACTCTGCAATTTAAGAATAAATATCTTATACATAAATATATACAATAAATAAAAACAAGAAAGATTTTGATGATTATCCAAAAGAGATATGAATTAAACTTAGCACTTTTATATGATGATTCAAGATACTAAAATATAAGCGTTAGCTAAAGGGGAAAAAAAAGAAAAGAAAAAAGAACATTGACAACCTATAAGTTCTATGTTTTAATGATGTATTCAAGGAGGATAGAAATAAATAAAGTAATTTACTTTATTGAAATACACATCTTTCAATTTTTTTGTCTATCTTCAGGTGAATCAAACATATTTGGATACCAAATTTACCATAGCAATAATTGTTACCTGATAGAAGTTTGTCAACAGTTGATGAGAGTCTGGTATTATGTTCCTCATTCATCTTAAGTCTCTGATTTAACCTCACCAATTCAGTATTTTTTTCTTCAACTTGATTTTCTAGGCGCTGAATCCTGTCCTCAGCAGTCCCATGCCTTTCTTGAGCCTGTTGTTAATCAATAAATAAGAATGTTAGCATGATAATATTGCAATGAAAAAATTATTTTTTTAGTTCAAAGTGATCATAGGAGGAAGTTATTTTTACGATATTGCTTATTATTTGCAAACAAAAGTACAAGACAGTATCTTCTTGAGATTATGAATTTTGTTTGTAGAAACAACGAATTGTTTCGGCACATCAACCAACTACATTTATGATAACTTGGGGATCTTGTTTTGTCACTAATGGAACTTCTAGAGAATCTACTAGGATTACTAAGAATTTACTTGTTGAGAATTCAATTCTATTATCCATAAACTTAAGATAAGGTCAAAAATTCATAGCTTGTTCAATGCCAGATGATTATTATACACCTTTGAGCAAAAATTATGGTTGTTGCAGTTCTAAAAATATTTTTAATCAAAGGTCAGGTTCACATTTACCTCCACTTCTAATGCTGTAATTCTTCTAATTAACAGAATATATTTTTGAATAATTATTTTAATTCAATAAGCCAATTCTCATTACATTTCAAGTATATACAAGAGATTTATTTAATGCTCTTAATCATATTTAGTGTTTCAAGTAAACTATTATTCTATTAAATAAAATTTGCTATCATAAAATTATAATAATTTTTAATTATCATTTTAATGCTACATAGTTTTTGCACAGAAAAGAATTATGGCTGCTATAGCCAAGGAAAATTGTTTAGTCACATATTCAATTTCAGGTTAACCATCATTCATAATAATGAAATTTTACTGATTCACAGAAACAAACTGCATTTATTATTTTAATACTTCATATTAAATGTTGCATTGTTTAAAGAACAATTAAGTCCAGTAGTGAGTACTATTACAATAAAGGGTATAGCTAAAAGTAAATAACAACACAAATCATTTATATTTTATTTAAATTTATTATGATGAGTTTCATTCTGATCATTTTAATATTTTGGCAGCTTTTTTAATCATACTTTGGTTGCAGGTAATTCTTGCTCCCGTAACTCTTTTTGAATTAAGGATTAAACTTCTATATGTCAAAATGTGAAAAAAGAACTAAATCAATACTTATGGTTCTGGCAAACTCTCACACCTAATTGTTCAATTTCACTGTTAACTCTTAAACCCTCCTTTCAACAGTGAAACGGTTTGTGTTGTTTTAATGCATTAAGCTAAATATTATGCTCACTGCATTGAAAAAAAAAAAAAAATTGTTAATCACACTTACACTTAACATAAGCCCCCATTCAGTTTAAGGGGGGTTACTTAATTATGCTTCACAATGAGCTTGGCTTTTCTGTTTGCATTTAAAATCAACATTCCAATTTTTATTTAGAAAAAACAAACTAAAAATGGCTTCTAGACAATTACATTAAAATTTAGGATTCATTCAAAAAAGCTGAGAAAAAATGTAGAAAAATGTTCAAAAATCTGCCACGGGGACAACTGAAATAGGATAGCTCAATTCCTCTAGAATTCCCTACAAAAACTTTATTTTAAGTTACTTTTTTACTTATTTTAAAGAATTCTAAATTTCTATCATGTGTATTGACTTAAGGAGAAAAATAGATTATATCCGAAAAGTTTAAATGTTATAATAAAATAAATTAGGGCTAAAATTAATGTTTTTCTACAGTTTTGTCTCTTTTTGAATATAATGTAAAAAATTCTATGAATAATGCAATTATTTAATGAAATGCAGAATTATATAAATAATGATATTTAAATGACCTCTTAAAAACTTTGGAATTAATTCCGTCGGATTGAAAATTGTTAGACTGATCTGAATGTGTCTAAGTGTTTGTATACAATACAATTAATATAATTTTTAGAGAAAACATGTGAAAGAAAAAAATTAGAAATAGTGCAGACTTTAAATTTGCAATTAGATATTATTAACAATATAACACTACACAAATATTATTAAGATAGCTAGGTTTCCAAGCTCTGGTATTAATCATAGGGGAAATAAGCAAATGATGATTACAAATTATTTCTGAACTATATCAATAATATGTCATCATGTTTGACATTAAAGTGTCCAATACTTTGAATTTTAAATCAGTGAAAGTGTAATAATTAATGAATAAAACTAATATTAAAATAAAACAAATAGTTGAATATATAATTGGTAAATATCCAGGGGGTGAAATAAAGAAGAAAATACATAAACTAGAAACTAAAATACACAATGAAGAAGGCATTCTCAAAAAATCTAAAACAAAAAAAAAAGAAGATTTTATCCATACCAGACAAATACATGCAAAATGCAAAAACTGAAACTGTAAGTAAATAAATAAATTTTAAAAGCAAAAAAAGTTAATAAATAATGTTTAAAACCCACTTTATTTGCAAAAGAAAAATATATATTTTAGTAATAACATTTAAAGAGTATATATGTGCTAAAACATACATAATTATATTAAACTTAGTGAGGGTCATGTGAAAATCAACTAATGAAGAAATTAATAAGTTATTTCATTAATTTAATTATTAGTTTTAATTAGAATACAATTATATATCATGTGGTAAAATTTCAGACCACAGTAATTTTTGAAACATTAGATGACATCAACTTTTCCTCCATTAATATTGAGTGTGCTTGTTTGATTTAAGGGATTTTAAAATTTTAAATGGCTTATGGATTTGTTTCCGTGATCCATACACATGTTTGTGCCACTGGCATACAAGGTTAAAATGAATCTTTATATTTTTCAGATGCTAAAATTTCTTGTTTTCTTCCTTAATTTGAGAGTCTTGACTCAATCCCTCTTCTTCATTTCTCAATTTAAATACTTCCATTTATTTCCATAGTACCTACTCTTCACTCTATGAACTCTATCCTTCAACCCATACTACTTCCTTCTTCAAACTATCCTACTTCTTCCTTTTGAAATTACCTTTCATCACTAAGTATTAGTGATTCCTTTTTCTTTCCTGGGTTCAAATTCCAACTATTTTTGTTTATTCTTCCCCTTTCCTTCAAGAAGGCAAATTGAACATTGTGAATGCATGAACATGAACATGAATGTAATATATTAAAACAATTAATTAACACAATTGAATCTTCAAGTAAAACAAGAGTCCAAAATTGATGAATAAAAAAAGAGGAGAAGTCTCCCTAAAATTCTACATTTTGGGATAAATAATTTTGCTGTTTATTATTTCCAAAATATTTACATGGCTAGAAAATAATACCACATTATTACATATTTGACAGTCAAAAAAGACCATTGGAAAACCCAAGGAGTTAAAGCCAGTGAATCTGAAGTGAATGATTAGATCAGAAGATTTTCAGCATTACCCAAACATCTACCAGGTTCAGTAAAAGTACCCTATTAACAAGTAAGTAATAAACTATTTTTTTAAATAGTAATTTTAAATTCATCTTTAGTAAGAGTTTATATTCAGTGTAATAGTAAAATGGATAATTTTTAAAGATAAAATATTGTAAGAAGAAAATGACAAAAAGTTTAGTTATAAATTTATTAATAAATGTTAAATTCTATCCAGAAAAGAAAAAATAACTAAAAAAAATTATTTACCGAGAAAATAAATCCTTTAATTATAATTTATCCCAGAAAAGTGAGTATTTACAGCTTGAACTAAATGTTCCAAGGCTCCATGACTGCAGAGACTATTTTATTTTCATTAAAAAATTATTTTGTTTAGGGCGATTGCAATCACAAACATTGCCTAACAAACTGAACATTTTCAGAACTGAACATACAAACTTTTTTTTTTCACTGAACATGGTTTAAATTTTGTGAAAATAAACAGATAGTACTGTGCAATATTTTGCCAAAAACTGATTAAATCTTGTTCATAAATTATTCCAGTTTCAAGTGTTTTTTTTTAAAGATGCTCTGGGGATTAATAATTTAGAGTAATTTTGAATTTATAAATTTAAATTTACAATACTTGGTTTAATGCCCCCACAATAAAACAGGGTTTTATTATGTAACTTTAACTATAAGTTGGTCCCCTCTTCAATACTTCTCACCTACTAATAGGATATAATATATTTGTCTCCTTTTAGGGACCAAAACTAAAGGGGAAAATTGTGGGCTTAGTCTGAAAATTGTCTGTTTACATCGGAAATTGATTGTTGCAGGCAAAACCCTCTATGTTGGTGTTAAAGAATAATTAAAATCAAGAGACAATTAATTATAAGAAAAAAAATAACAGTTTTTGGCAAATTAATATATATTAAATTCTATGCCAAAATGAAATGTAAATTGTGCATTTAAGAAGAATAAAGATATAACGATCAATAGTTCCGTTATAAAAATCTATAAATGCCTTTTGAGACTGGTCTCCTTTCCTATCCAGAGACTGATTATTAGAAGTTGGCTGCCTCACCTGGGAGAGTGCTGCCATCCTTGCCCTCAGCTCCTCCTCCATCTCGGGCAGTTTGGCATATTGGGCCAACTTCTGCTCGCACAGCTCAAGCTTTTCCTGGAGAGCGCGGATTTTGTCTTCCTGGAGCTGTAGAGAATAAAATGAATTAAAAAGGGTGAAAACTATAGTTTATATTCACTATACTCTGTAATAACAGAAGTATAAGTCAGCAATAATATTATAAATTAAAGAAGAATCAAGATAAAATTGAGAAAAGGAATAACTGAGATTAAAAATTTAAGTTTTTATTCAAAGCACATGATATAATAGGAATTTATTTTGTTATATGTGAATCGTGTATTTTGAAAATTAGAGATATCATATGAATCAATGATATTTATAAATGAATCTCCTCTGACCTACTTTCATTTTTTCATAAAACTTGGTTCAATGAAAGAAACCTTTAAGAATGTTATTTATGTAATGTATTGTGATATGTATATATAATTAATGTATCTAAACATTTTTTCCTATTTGATTTATTATAATTGACTTAATATTTTATTCAAAATAAATAAGGTAAACCTATATTATTAATAAACATATGTTGTAAATTATGCTTAAAAATTTTCAAGGGGTTTTATTCCATTCATAATTAATGTATGATTTTCAAACAAATTTGATTTTTGGCTTGGAAAAAGATGGGCCTTTTCTCTCTCTCTCTAGCCTGCTACTCTTGCCCACAACTGTCATTATTGACACTGCAATCTATTAATTTTGCCCAACTGTCCTTTTTGCTAGTAACTTTTAAAGCTCTCAAATTTTAAGCTACATTTTTTATTATATGAGACGAATATACTTAAAAAGAAAAAAAAAAAGTGAAAAATTAATTGATTAATTTAATTAAGCAAATTTCATCCATTATATGCTATTTGTGAATATATTCTTATTAAGTTAAATATAGCATGAGGATAAAGAAATTGTAAGCTAAAAAATGTAATGTAATGTAAAAAAATGTAATTAAGAGATAAGTTTTATTAAAGTATTAGATATTAATATAATTACACACAGTTAAAATTAAAATTGAAAATAAAAATAAGCTTGAACAAATAGCAATACAATTTTGTTTACTAGTTTAATATAAATTAAATTCCTAAATTGCTCGATTTATTTAAACAATAATTGAATACATATCTGCAAATTCACAAAAATAGTCTATATTTATAATGGAAAATTATCCAAACAAGTCTTGCAGAGCCCCATACTGGTTACAGGCTTGCCCTGTACAGCCTATTGAGCTTAACGACAATTATCTTAATAACATTAATTAAGCAAGAAGTATATTTCCTTCTTTGATATCTTCTGCAAACCCACTTTTTCATAAGCCATAAATGCATCTAAGGATTTTTCTCCCAAATGTTAGGAGACCTGTGAGCACAGGTCTGATCAGTGTCTTAAACAATCTTGTTTTTCAAACTCTTGCTATTGAGCTACTTCCCAGAGGGTGAAGCAGTCCATAAAAGGTACCTTTTGGCTGATGGTATTAGCCCCTTTGCCTCAGCCAAAATATCATTGCATTTGTTAACTTGTCATCCCTGGTACACAAACTGATTGACTGGTTTGAGTGAATTAGGACCATCTGTAAAAAATCTTCATTAATACCGTTAACATGACCAACAATCATGCATTCGATTTTACAGGATTTACAGTAAGTCCTCTAGTGCATCTTTTGATTTCTCATAATGTTGAAGTCAAATACTTATCACAGAATCTGTAGCATTAAAAGTAAAAATTAAAGATTATTAACAGGTCTGAATCTTTGATTCAACCAACACTATACACTCAATAATGCTCATCATAAATTGTACCAAGTTGATAAGCTTAATAAGTATAATAAGGACTTTTATTCACCCGACAAAGAGGCCTTGTGTTAAGTACTGCAGTAAGCAGATCACTAGTCGGCAAATATATGGTATGTTTGTATCGGGTACTCTCTCCCTCATTGTAGAATGGTTCATAGGGTAAATATCTATTCTGCTGTCGACATCTCAATAAAAGCCATACTGATATTTTTCCATAATGATCTTAACAAGGAGCTTTAATCATTCAAGTAATGCTTGAAAATATGTTATGAGCACTTGGAAGAAGGAAACCCTGATAATTATTGCAATCAAAAAGGTCACCCTTCTTGAAAATGGGAAACAAAACCATCTTATTCCAGGCTATTAGAACAATTTCTTCGATCAAGATCTCAAGAAGTGTTTTACAATATATTCATAAAGAAACTATCTGTGATATATATGAATTTCATATATTTTCATTTAAAAATGAATTTTAGTAAAAATTAGGCATAGAACTGGCAGTAAAAAAACAAAACAAAAAATTAAATGAGCAATCAGTCCATAGAAAAACACTAAATTTGGTAATAGAAAGAGAAGTAACATAAATTTATAAAATCACAACAGTACCATTATATACTTAATAATTAATTTTTCAGTTATTTTGAAGTTAAATAACTTTCATGTTTATGAATGTAAGTCTAAGTAAATTGATTATAGAAGATGTATTTGCAAAACAACTGAAAATAACAGTATAAGACAGAAATTACAGACAGGGTGTTCTTTCTAATGCCATCAAAACTTCTAATGAAAGATTAATAATCATAAATATAATGAATATATTTTTATAAATAAAGTAAGGTAATACCTTGAGCTGTGCCTCCTTGTGCTGCAATTCTTGCTCCAATTTTTCATTTAAATCATGCAATGAGGTAGATTCTCGTTGAGCATTCAAATATCGTTTTTCAAGAGTCGCAATACGTTCCTCCTAAAACATAAATAAGTATACAAATATTAAACTTAGAAGTTTATGAAAAGAAACAAAAAATCAATCTAAAATATGCATATATATTAGACATAATTATGAAATACAATTGAAATATCTTATTTTTATTTGAACGGATGAATTTTTAATGAATACCAAGATTTAAACATAAAACATTTAAGAATCCAATTTATTATTTGAAATATTGATATGAATACACAATTATCTTGCCTTGAATGAGTATCCTGTTATTTTAATGAAATGTGGTGCAGAAAAATTAAGCACTGAGCTATAAGGATACACTAAATGTGGAGTTCAATGGTCTATATACATCTAAAGAATAAGTAAATAATTACATCAAAGCATCATAGTAAATATTTGTATTTATACTTTGTACATCAAATAATCCTTCACATTTATAAAATATTTCTTTTACTAATAAACAAATCAGTGTTGAATTTCATGCTCTAAACTAAATATTATGCCAGACAGATAAAAACAATTTTCTTACTAGGACTTGAAATTTAAGAAAATCCCCCTCTGCTATTGGGCTGATTTTACTCAAAACAAGCTTGGACTTCATTTTAAATTTGGAAGCAAAGCTAAATTTCAGTAAGTAAATCAACTGATTGAGGGTTCAAGGCCAAAAAATTACAATAAAAATTTTCAGATAAACCCCCATTCTGCAAAATATCTCCTAAAATATTTCTTTTATCAATAAATAAGTCAGTGATTGTCCTGTAATTGTTCTATACTAAATATTAGGTCTGCAGAAAAACTTTTTTTTTTTTAAATCACACTTGTAATTTAAATTTAAGGCATCCACCACTCTTATCAGATCGATTTTGCTCAATTACACACTCAGCTTTTCTTTTTCCAGTTAAAATAGCCATATAAAAAGAACAAATAATATTAAGAAAACTAAAAACTGTGGCCTGTAGAGTGATATCCTAATACACATAAAAAAGTAGTTGGTATAATCAGGGAATATATATTTAAAATAAAAACTGTTATCTTAAAATTAATATAAATAAACAGAAATTTTGTTTACTAGTTTAATATAAATTAAATTCCTAAATTGCTCGATTTATTTAAACAATAATTGAATACATATCTGCAAATTCACAAAAATAGTCTATATTTATAATGGAAAATTATCCAAACAAGTCTTGCAGAGCCCCATACTGGTTACAGGCTTGCCCTGTACAGCCTATTGAGCTTAACGACAATTATCTTAATAACATTAATTAAGCAAGAAGTATATTTCCTTCTTTGATATCTTCTGCAAACCCACTTTTTCATAAGCCATAAATGCATCTAAGGATTTTTCTCCCAAATGTTAGGAGACCTGTGAGCACAGGTCTGATCAGTGTCTTAAACAATCTTGTTTTTCAAACTCTTGCTATTGAGCTACTTCCCAGAGGGTGAAGCAGTCCATAAAAGGTACCTTTTGGCTGATGGTATTAGCCCCTTTGCCTCAGCCAAAATATCATTGCATTTGTTAACTTGTCATCCCTGGTACACAAACTGATTGACTGGTTTGAGTGAATTAGGACCATCTGTAAAAAATCTTCATTAATACCGTTAACATGACCAACAATCATGCATTCGATTTTACAGGATTTACAGTAAGTCCTCTAGTGCATCTTTTGATTTCTCATAATGTTGAAGTCAAATACTTATCACAGAATCTGTAGCATTAAAAGTAAAAATTAAAGATTATTAACAGGTCTGAATCTTTGATTCAACCAACACTATACACTCAATAATGCTCATCATAAATTGTACCAAGTTGATAAGCTTAATAAGTATAATAAGGACTTTTATTCACCCGACAAAGAGGCCTTGTGTTAAGTACTGCAGTAAGCAGATCACTAGTCGGCAAATATATGGTATGTTTGTATCGGGTACTCTCTCCCTCATTGTAGAATGGTTCATAGGGTAAATATCTATTCTGCTGTCGACATCTCAATAAAAGCCATACTGATATTTTTCCATAATGATCTTAACAAGGAGCTTTAATCATTCAAGTAATGCTTGAAAATATGTTATGAGCACTTGGAAGAAGGAAACCCTGATAATTATTGCAATCAAAAAGGTCACCCTTCTTGAAAATGGGAAACAAAACCATCTTATTCCAGGCTATTAGAACAATTTCTTCGATCAAGATCTCAAGAAGTGTTTTACAATATATTCATAAAGAAACTATCTGTGATATATATGAATTTCATATATTTTCATTTAAAAATGAATTTTAGTAAAAATTAGGCATAGAACTGGCAGTAAAAAAACAAAACAAAAAATTAAATGAGCAATCAGTCCATAGAAAAACACTAAATTTGGTAATAGAAAGAGAAGTAACATAAATTTATAAAATCACAACAGTACCATTATATACTTAATAATTAATTTTTCAGTTATTTTGAAGTTAAATAACTTTCATGTTTATGAATGTAAGTCTAAGTAAATTGATTATAGAAGATGTATTTGCAAAACAACTGAAAATAACAGTATAAGACAGAAATTACAGACAGGGTGTTCTTTCTAATGCCATCAAAACTTCTAATGAAAGATTAATAATCATAAATATAATGAATATATTTTTATAAATAAAGTAAGGTAATACCTTGAGCTGTGCCTCCTTGTGCTGCAATTCTTGCTCCAATTTTTCATTTAAATCATGCAATGAGGTAGATTCTCGTTGAGCATTCAAATATCGTTTTTCAAGAGTCGCAATACGTTCCTCCTAAAACATAAATAAGTATACAAATATTAAACTTAGAAGTTTATGAAAAGAAACAAAAAATCAATCTAAAATATGCATATATATTAGACATAATTATGAAATACAATTGAAATATCTTATTTTTATTTGAACGGATGAATTTTTAATGAATACCAAGATTTAAACATAAAACATTTAAGAATCCAATTTATTATTTGAAATATTGATATGAATACACAATTATCTTGCCTTGAATGAGTATCCTGTTATTTTAATGAAATGTGGTGCAGAAAAATTAAGCACTGAGCTATAAGGATACACTAAATGTGGAGTTCAATGGTCTATATACATCTAAAGAATAAGTAAATAATTACATCAAAGCATCATAGTAAATATTTGTATTTATACTTTGTACATCAAATAATCCTTCACATTTATAAAATATTTCTTTTACTAATAAACAAATCAGTGTTGAATTTCATGCTCTAAACTAAATATTATGCCAGACAGATAAAAACAATTTTCTTACTAGGACTTGAAATTTAAGAAAATCCCCCTCTGCTATTGGGCTGATTTTACTCAAAACAAGCTTGGACTTCATTTTAAATTTGGAAGCAAAGCTAAATTTCAGTAAGTAAATCAACTGATTGAGGGTTCAAGGCCAAAAAATTACAATAAAAATTTTCAGATAAACCCCCATTCTGCAAAATANTTATATAATATTTTTCAATGACTTTCTCATCCAGTTAATTGTTACTTTAGTTTCTGTGTTGTTGTTTTTTCCCCAGAAAGAATAGACAAAACTTATTGTAAAAACCATAGCAGAAAATGTTGATTCGTCATTAATGTGTTATATGAAGAGTGAATTAGAAAGCATAATTAATGCTGTTATTAAAAAATGGTATTATTAGTTTTTGGGAATAATAAATTTAAATAAAGAAAAAAGCTAAATAAAGGCTTATAAATACATACCTGGTCCTCTTTCTGTGCCACATTTTCTCGCAGATCCCTCTGAAGTTTAGCATTTGTGTCTTGTGATCTGCTCAGTTCTCTTTGAGTTTTGGTATAATTATCTTCAAGTTCAGCTAACTTTCCTGTTAATTCACCAACCTTCCTCTCCCAACGGGATATTTCAGCATTCTATAATGATAAAACTACACTAAGCTTGGGGAATTTGAATTACAATAATTACTTTAATTACACATTCATAATAATAAATTAATAATACATTGCTAAATTATTTTTCCAATTATAATTTGCATTTAAAAAAAGTTATAGTACAATAATGGAATTAATTTTGGTACAAATCTGATGACTATAATGAAAAGATGTATATAAACATTAACTTTAACGATACTCCAGGAATTAAAGTGCATTATTTATTATGGTGATCATTCACGAATATTATATACACGCAAATAAAGAAACACGCGGACGGGCACACACACACACACACACATGAAGACATGGAGATTATTTTTTTCAAAAAAATAATTAATTTGTAATAGCATTGAAAAATAATAAAGTAGTAGAAAAAATTTCTTTTTCACTTTAAATAAGAAAAATTAATTTAATTACCATAAATTTCAAATAAATTTAAAATATTGAAAAAAGAAACAAATGCTATTTCAAAATGCAGGTTGTAAGGTGGAGTTCCATGCTTGTTACATGCAAAGCAAAATCAATGACAGTGGGAGTTTTCAGTGATTATGAAAACTAATATAATTTAATCCTCAAAATAACAAAGTTTTTCAATTTTAAAAGATACAAAACAACATCTACTAAAAATCATAATTAATATTACACCATTTTAAATTGTTTAAGCCAAAATTATTTAAATGTATTTCACTAAAGTAATTTATCAACCGGATTTCACATTTATTATTTTTCATAAACATCTTTTATCATGTTTACTCAATTAATCCCCGCACTAATAAAAAAATACATAAAGTAAAATAAAATTTATAAAATTAAAACTTAAAAGTAAATAACAAGAGTCAAAGCAAATAACAGCTTGACAATTTCAGCTCCTCCGAGCATAAGACAATATATTCGTCAGCCTCGGAGGTTAGACTCTCGATACTAGTGCGGGGAATTTAATAACTTATCAGACGTGTCCTGGTACCATAATTGGTAAATGCACCGGCCCGGATAGCATGAGATCCAGGTTAGTATCAAGAGAAATACAATACTTCAAAGAAATATAATATTAAAATGAAATATAACCCTGTGGCTTTCTGATCTATCCTTAAAGTTAGAAATATAATTACAGACTAGAAGTTCGTTCTAAAGTATAAAGCCATATCTGATTCATATGGCTTCATACTAAGGTATTTAGTTTAAAAAAAAAAAAGTTTTCATATTAATTTCTTTTGTAGTTAATTTTGCAATTAAACAATATATTGAAATTTAAGTCTTTACAAATATCCTTCATTCCTAGTCATATTGTATAAAAACAGTTTTTTTTTTTGTTTTTTTAATGCTGTTATACTTATTTTAAGTAATGTAATGTACGTTTTACTTTCTTTTAGCATAATAATCCTCTAAACAATCTTTGAATAGATTTTTCATAATAAATGATAATTATAAAACAAAGTTTAGCAGGAATTGGAGCATGTGTTAATTGATACACCAAAAAGAAGAAGGCACTTCACATTAACTCTATGATCTCCACTGAACATTATTGTTGCATAAAGGACAAATGTAAATCATCAAATTAAACTTCCACTAGTTGTAATAATGGACTCCACAAACTAACAAAATCGATTATATGCATAATGATGGCGGGCCACGGGAATGTAGTCTTTAATTAAAATCAAATAGTAATGTGGTAATAATGAGAGTGAATGAAATTGCAATTAATGAGACAGTCATAAATCAGTTCAAGTGTTTGTTTCCTATTTAGTAGAGATAGGCTTTTGTGTGATGCATTCTGAAATTCTTTTTGTTTTGTTTACATCACTCTGAAAACCAAAAAGAAAATAGTTAAATTTTCTCTTTCAGATTAAAGTAATAAAAATAGTGAAAAAAATTATTGAATAGTGAAGTTTATTAATCAATAGGTCAACTTATTGTACCTAGAATTTTGAAAAGGGGTAAAAAAGGGAAATTTTTTTATGTTTGGAGAAAACATGATAAGGAAATCCTGCTTATTACATATATATTTCTGCTAATTCATGTATTCACATGCCATATCAATGAAAATTTTTTATCTAAAATAAAATATATATATACACCAGAAGCATGCGAAAGATTTCAAGAAAGTTTATTTGACTCTGCTTGGATTCACTTAAAAAATTTGTTAAAATTAAATCTACAGAAAATCTAATTAAAAATAATGGTCTCTTCTGAGGATTGTAAAACTTGGAAATGAACAAAAATTTTATAAACCTTTTTAAGTGTTAAACTAGATACCTCTTCGGGGTAGGAGACCAAGTTGTTAATTAAAAATCAAAGCCATATGGAAGTCATACAATTAAACAAATAATACATAGGAGGTATCATTTATATGAACCAAACAATTAATGGAATAATATTTTAAAAGTCTTTAAAGATCCGGATTAGTAATAACATAACTTGTGTACTTAATAAGGATGATTGTTAATTGATTGATAAAACAATAACTTATTAATGACTAAAATTACCTGCTTTTCTAGAGAGACTTGTGATTCTGATTTTTCAGTCTCCAGTTCAATTGTGCCATTAGTCACCGACTGTTTTAAGAACATACATTACATCAAAATACCAATGCAAACAAGATAATTATCTGCGTACTTGAAGAAAAATATATAATAAAACAAAACATAAGAATAAATAATAAATATGTAAAGTGATTTTGACAATAAAAGAGAAAATGATGGTAGTAATAGAAATTTTTTTACTTGAATAAGATGAAGAACAATATAATGCAACTAGTATAACTAAAAATTGCCCAGTAGTTAAATATCAACCAATAATAACATTTTTGTCTATTTTTTATCCTTTTATTCTAAATTGGCGGAACATTGTTTCTTTTCATACATAAACATAAGAAAGAAAATAAGAGAATATTTTCTCTCTTTTTCTCATTAGCCTTTTTAATTTAAAAATAAATTCAACACATCAACTAACTAATACCTTTAAAGTCTAAGGCAAAATCATTGTTTGAAGATTGATAAATAGATCATTCAGTTTTATCTATTGGTATCACTATCACCCCAGGTGCACTGTATGAGTATCATAAAATTGAAATAAAAACTATTTTCTTCTTATTTTTCTTTCAAATTATAAATCACATTAAAAATATTGCTACTAAAAAACATCAAGTAAAGAAGCTACAAATGTTACTGTTTATAATTTCCAAATTTTCCTATATCTATCAATAATGGTCATACTATTTTTCAAATTGAAAAAGTCTGTCAAGCAGGAAGTACATAATGCAAGCAGATTTACCATGTTTTAAAGACAAATAAGAGTAAATGAATTAATTTAATTGACAAGCCAGAGAAAACAATGAGCATAAAAGGTAGAGTGAGGGAAAGTGCTCACCCATCATAGATAAATTCTTAAATATCATCAATTTTATTCAATTTCAACAAAAAAATAATACATTCAAGAGCTTGCTATTAAAAGCTTGAAATTGGCCTGTACATTTTTAAAATAAAAGACTCTAACCAATGGTCAAGGTTACATTCTAAAATATCTCTCTAAATATGCGTTTTAAAAGAAAATGTTACAGGAATTTTACTTTATGAGATTATATTTTACATAAATTTTGTTCTATAGATTTTTTTTTTACAAATAATAATGATGATAATAAGATTATAAATTTTGGTTTCTCTTTCCCAATTTCAGCCATTAACAAACTCATCCGAGAATTTGAAAAAAGAAGCTTAAATACAGAATTTGGTCTCATTATTTTAGAAATTGTATATGTTAGAGCTCATACAGACAAATATACATATATCGAAGAAGATCTGTTGAAATTTTCAAGAGTATGGTAAATTATTACTAGGTACCAGAGTGAATTGCTTGATTTTCCTGCAGGAAATCTGCTAAAACAGCTCAGAAACATTAATAAAAACAGATCAAACAAAATGAAGCCCATTCTTCATTGTAATAGGTTAAATTAAGAAAATTTCTGAACTTATTAGCAAAATAGAGCTAACCATAATATTCTCAATTTCATCAGTTCTGAAGTGTAATTACTTAAGACCCTCACTCTCTATTTCTTTCCCAGAGTATAATGCTATTTTTCTTTGGTGTATTTCTTACATAAAAATAATAAATTGAAAAGATAATAAGTATTCATTTTTTGTAACATATTAAAAAATGTTCAAATTTATAATTAATGTATATCAATAATTAATAATTATTAATATAATTAAATATTAATGGATACAATAAAATATTTGGGGAAAAAATATAAAAATAGCAAATCACATTATCTATTCAAATTAATAAATGAAATAAAAAGTAGTATAACTTTATTAATGATAAAACTATTTCTTCAAGTACACAAATGTAACTAATAAATTAAACAAAACAATTAAATAAGTCAACAATAAAAATAAAATAAGTTATTCATGCAAAATACCACAATGTAACACTCATGCCCCTTCTAGCAATCAAGGAAAGGGGATGCATTCAGGATTTCAATGTGGCTATCTACTAAATCTAGAGAAAAAATAAAAAAAAAACTATAAAAAAACAACACCAAAATTGATCACCTACAAAGGTTATCTATCTATCTATAATGCAAGGGTAAATAAAGTATTAGGTAGTTTATAACATTACAATAAAGTTATAATGGTTAAAGAACTTCTCACTTAAATTCATAACTTAATTTGTTACTTACTAATACACACACACACACACACACACAAACACAGAATTTTTATAAGTTAGTTAGTTAAATGAGTACCATATTATGAAGATATTAAATACAATACTTCATAATGAATTCATAGGGTGTAAAATTTAAGGATTTAATTCATACTAATTATGACTGATCATTTAATTTTTGTAGATCTTAGAAATAAAAAAGATGTTTCAATAAGTTGTTAAATAATGGAAAATCTATAAATTAAAATGTTACAATAAAGTTTAAAAAAAATACAAAAAAACAACTGAAAATTATAGTTGGAATACACAATTATTATTCATTTAATCACTTATTTGAATTATCCCTATTATTGAGCTATTATAATACCAGTTTCTAAAAAAGTCAGATATAGGAAAAACAATATTTGGAAATCTATGTATGGGTTATTCACTAATAGACTCACATTATCAGAAATGAATGAATGCAGCTTACAATGGTCAGCTTAATTCAATGTTTAATCCCAAAATATATCGAAATTCTATGAAAGTTACATTATATCTATCTATTTCTGTAACAAAACAAAATTTTGATGTCCACAGTTAAAATAAGATTTGCACAAGAAGTCTAAGAACCTGAAGGATTTAATACCACATACCATAACCCCCTACTTCTGCAAAACCTTATGTTTACCTTCCCACCAAAAACCCTCTTCCCAAATCCTCTAGACTAGGGACACTTTTATAACATAAACCCTCTGTGCAAAAACTAGAACCTTAACTCCATCCCATAGAATACAGACACCACTCAACCAAAAGGTCTCATAGTGAATCAATCACCTATACTGCCTACCAGAACCTGAAGAACTCTACAGCTCCACTCGAAGAAAATTTAAAAAATATTTGATTTCCCCACTTGAAACCTTCTCCACAAAACCTCTGTCTAAGTTGTGATACTCCTCATACTGACTAGGCATCTCACAAAATTTATTTTTTTATAAACCCCTAGAAAAAAAGACAAAGCCCTACCCAAAACTCTCTGTGTATAAAAATCCTACCAAATATGCTCTAGAAAATAGCCAGACTTTAGATAGCTCCCACCAAAACCTCCTCTTAAAACTTCTTGACAACAGTTACTCTTAAACCAAACCCCAAGGTAAACTCCCAGCCTACAGAAACACCTCATAAAAACTCCATCTTCATAAAACTTCAAAGACAACTGAATCATCCCAAAACAAAACCCCCACTGTGAAGCCCCTGGTATCTTTAGCCTAATGGTCTAAGAACAATAAACCACAAACCTATCTATCTAAGAAATCCTCTTCACAAAATCTACAGATAAACATCATTTCTGGAACATATATCCCTGGCTATATAAATCCTAGGCTTCTAATAATTCCTAACAAAATACCAATTTGAGAAATTGTAAATATGTCTCCCAGTTTAATAAAACAATGATAAAAAACAGCAGGTGTTCAACCTTGCTACTTTTCGTCCAGAAGAAAACCTGAATTGAAAGAAAGGGCGATTCAGGAAAAAAAAAAAAAAAAAAATTCAAAACTACAATTTTATTTTCAAAATGATGTTAAATATATTTCTAAATGTAAGTTTATTTCTCAATTCTAATGTTATTCTAAGTTTATTCCTTCTAAATGTTAGCTAATTTTGTTCAAATGCTAGAGGGATAATGGCAAAAATATTTCAACATGACTTGCTAATTCATTCAAACCTGATAGTAAGTATTCCAGGATACCTGTTGTTGAATTTGTGGAGATGGCTGCTTATTTTCTGTTTCTTGTGTTCCATTTTCTTTTGGTTTTCCTTCGAGTTCTCCTGATGGTACATTCCCCAATTTGTACTGTTGCAGCTGTGGAAATATTATTTTTAAGGTATAATTTAAATAACAAGAATATAGATAATTTAGATCTTAGTGTCAATTTTCTAAATTTCAATTTATTCTATTAGGAAGAAATTTCTTTTCTGCAAATGCCAAGAAAAAGGAAAGAGAAAAGAAAAACATACATTTTACTTTTATAAATATAATTTTTTTTGTTGTACTTAATCTCACATAAATTTTAACATTTTTTAGTGCAAGGGAACAGAATAAAAAATCTAACTGTCCCAGCCAGGACTCGAACCTGGATCTCCTGCTATCCGGCCTGGTGCATTTTCCATTTATGCTACCGAGACAAGTCTGATAAGTTATTAAATTCCCCGCACTAGTGTCGAGAGTGTAACCTCTGAGGCAGACGAATATATCGTCTTATGCTCGAAGGTGCTGACATTATCAAGCTGTTTAATGACTCTCGTAGTTTACTTTTAAATTTTAATTTTATAAATATTTTTTTGTAGTATTTTAACGTAAATTTTAACAATTTTTAGTGCAAGGGAACAAAATAAAAAATATAACAAACATTTTACTGTTCTTCTGTATTTATAATAATTGACTAGATATGCTAGAGAATCAAAATTATTAAAATCTTATGTCTGGTTTCAAATTGTCAATTTATCCTGTTAACTCTTCATTTATCCTGAAACTCCCTAAATTTTTTATTAGCTTTTGATAAAGTTGCAGTAAGATTTTCAGAGTCAAACTTGGCATTTTTTTTTTCTTACCCTTCTCTTCTTCTTTTTTAAGTGTTCGTTAACCTTGACTGCATTGACAATGAAAATGACTTTTTACTTAAACAAGTATCAAGCCCTAATAAAAAACTGTCACAGGTCTTAATAGAAGTATTTCGCAAGAAGAATATTATGATTAAAGGAATACAATAAGGAATTGTTAACCAGAACAAAATATGATAAAAATGTTAATCTAATAGAAAAGTATGTAGGAGAACCTTGAGTCTAAAAGAGGTAATAAGTTTTATCTATTAAGCAACCTGATGATAAGATCACCCAATGATTATTTATGCATATTATTTAAAAGTTAAATGTTACTTTTTTTAAATTGTGATTGAATTCTGCAAAACTATTGTCCTGTCCTAAATTATGAAATGTAATTAAAAGAATTAGTTTTTAGAATGTGAAAGAAATAGTACCTCTTCTTTGGTGTTTGCTAATTCCTCTTCTAATGTAGTATTTCTTTCTAATGCTACCCTCAACCTCTCTCTGACCTGTAAAAATTAAATTAGTGATAACTTGATATACAACTAACTAAAAACTCAGACATTAATAAAGCTAAAAATTAGTTTTTAGCGGAGCTTAAGTTTTTCAAAGGAATTTTATAAAAGTGATTTATAAAATGTTGAATTTTATTAATTAGAATAAAATACTGTGCTCAAAATAACAAAAATAATTCAACCTTTTGTTTTACATTTAAAAGTGATATGGTAAAGAAAAAGTGAAAGCCGTGGCCTATAGAGCATCGACAGACACAGAAACTATAAATAAAATTTTTACATACAAACAATATAAACATTACCAGGTATGCAAGTTTAAAATGTCGTTTATTTCTTAAAATATATACACAGTAATTTAAAAAAAAGTATAATATATTTTATTCAAAGTACTGGCCCTCGCTTTCTACACATTTTGTCCATCTCTCGGGCAATATATGGATACCATTCCAAAAGAATGCTTCATCTTTATTTGAAATCCATTCATCGAGCCATTTTCGTACGTTTTCGAAATTGTTGAAGTGTTGCTCCGCCAATGAGTGTCCCATCGATGAGAAGAGGTGATAATCAGAAGGCGCCAGGTCAGGTGAATACGGCGGGTGGGGTAGGAGTTCCCAACCAAGCGAAGAAATCGTTTCCTTAGTCAATCTGGCTGAATGTGCAGGAGCGTTATCATGCTGAAGAATGACTTTGGCGTGCCTGTGAGCCCATTCTGGGCGTTTTTCGATCAATGCGTGACTCAAATTGATCATTTGTTGTCGGTAGCGCTCGGTATTGACTGTTTCGCCGGGCTTGAGAAGCTCGTAGTCGATTTGGTCGATTTTCTCGTTTTTGATCAGTAACATCAAAATCACCACGTTTGAAACGTTGAAACCAACGTTCACATGTCTTGACGGTTGGAGCAAGATCGCCATAAGTCTCAACAAAAATTCGATGACATTCAGATGCCTTTTTCTTTTGATTAAATAAGAAAATCATGACATGCCGCAAATGCTCTTTATTTGGCTTAAAATTAGACATTTTTAACACCAAAGAAAGGTATGATACGTCCACGTAAACGACTTAAAAACAACTGACTTTTGTAAACAAATGACTAACAAACAAAATAGCGTTTAGAGATAAGCAAATCCTTCAATAGGCTAAGAGCCCATTCTATTGGAATTAAAACGACATTTTAAACTTGCATACCTGGTAGTCTAAGCCACTTTTGTTATCTAGTAGTAGTAGATTGGAGAAGATATCGAAGAATTTTTCCAAATATACCTTGAAAGCAACCTCGATAGCTACATTCCAAGTAGTGGAATGAATTCAAAATTTGGTACTAAAGTGAGTATTTTCAATATAGAACTAATTTTTCAAGAGTCCATGGCAAGACATACAACAACCATCTTGGACCAGTCTTTCAACAGTCCCTCCTGATTCTAATTTTTTTAAATAATTATTTATTTATTTATTACATTCTGTAAGATAATACATACATCTTGTTATTTGCTATATAATGCTCTATGACTTTGAGCTATAATGACATGAGGGAGAGAATGGCCACTGCCGCAACTCCAATGATTCTAATTAAACTAATTACTTATGTTAAGAGAACAATTGATTGTAAATGAAAATTTTCTGTTATTATTTATTGAAACATCTAATTATTTGTCCTCTACTTTTGGTAGAAAGAAAGTTCATCTTATTTGTTTAAGTATATCTGAATATATTAGTTAGGCAACCTGAAAGGTTGCAAACTGTTATCTCAAGTAATGCAAAATCATAGCTTATATTTTTCTTTGTGTAGCATTTTACTCAAAATTCAAACAAGTTTTAAATGTTTTATGGTATTATATCATATAATATACTGCATTATTTCAATCTATAATTTTTAATACATAAATTAATTAATAGGTTCTTTAGTTAACTAGGTCAATGGAGTATGAAGTGAAAAACTATACATAAATTTTTGAAAATAAAATTATGGGAGTGACTTTTTTTAAAAACATTTTTCGAAATTGATAAAAAAGAAAAGAAAAACAATGTATTTGCACTTGCCTTCTCATCAAGAGCCTTGTGATGTTCAAAGAGACTCTTAAGGGCTTTGAGGACTTCAACTTCTGAAGAGACAACAGATTGGGAGGCTGCCTGCCGCTTTACTACTGTCATCCTCAGGGATCGTTCGTGGCGTGAGACCAAGCACTCCAAATGTTCCAACAGTAACTAGAAGAGGGAATGGAAAAATGCTTTATGTAACTTAATTTTAATAAACTTATAATAATGAATGCCATAACAAAATATAGGAAATTTATAAATTATTGATTAAGTTATAGAATGTATAAATTGTAATTAAAACATATTTTATTTAATAATTGTATATAAAAAAACTCACATAAAATATATAAGTAACAAAAAAATAAAAATATAACGCACAGCAGATTCAAAGTTAAATATAGCAAAATTTAATTATTTACATTCCTGGATAGAATACTTTAAAAACCTTAGGAGATAACATGGTTGGAGGTTTGTTGACCAACCAATATTATGCTGAAGAAATAAGTCGAGATTTCGACCATGACCAGAAACATAAAATACTTCAAAATTGTTGGTTAATTATTTTATTATTAATGATGTTTGCCAACTTGTAAGTCATCATCAGAGCCATAGTGATGTCTGGAGAGATCTTCAAGGTTTACGGTCATATCTCAGTTTAGTTCTGCATTCTGAGATGTGGCCATAAACCTCCCTCGGAGATCTCTCCTGACATCACTATCACCCTTAATGATGACTTACAAGTTAAATCATCAATAAAAAAATAATTACCCAACAATTTTGGAGTATATTATATTTATGATCCTGGCCGAAACCCTGACTTATTTCTCCAGCTTAGGAGCTCAGAGCGAAGAGGAGAGAAAAAAAATTTCTATCATGATATAAGGAAATGATAAGTTTTTATCTGAATGATGTGGTGTGAATATGATAGCTGACCGAATTTTGCTGCTGACGTGGGAAACTGAAAATATTGCAAAACAAAAACTAAACAGAAGAAGTATAAAAGAAAATATGAAAAAATTTCACAGAAAGAATGGTTATCAACTAACATTTCTTATTATATATAATTATTCATAATATGATAATATAATTATAGCTCAAACACACACACACACAATCATTCTTAGATATAATTTAATTTGAGTTGGATTAATGATAAAATATTGATTTTTTAAACTTAACTGAGTTGATTGTCCTACTTGCACAATTGTAAGTGATTGAAATACAAGAATATCATTTTTATATTTAAGCTAATCACATAAAATTCACTAAAATCGAACTTGATCAACAAAATATTTTTTTTTACATATCTGTACTATAACTTATAGTACACGTAGTATAAGAGTTTAGTACTTCATTATCATAAACTAAATGGAAAGCTTTTGTGTACACAGGTAGACAAAAATGCATAAAGGCACACACTTTTATAAATATAAAAAGGAGTCAAATTAGCCCCAGGAAATTTTCAGATCTTATGCAGACCCAAAATGCCCATACTGCGGTAAAATAATTAATAAAATACACAACAGACATAACAATCACTCAGAAAATAAGGTGGCTGGAAATGGCGAAGAAACCATCAATGGGTACAACATGTTATACAGCATAAGGAATGAAAAGACATGGCAGATTTTACAGTAAGTCAGTCCTCAACTTCACTTCAGAAAACAAAAAGATATGTATAATTAGAGTCAAAAATGGTTGGTTTGATACTTCAATCATTAATATGTATGTACATACAGAGAATAAAGATGAATGTTTGAAGAATGACAAGTACAAGTTCATAGAAACTGCCCATGACCAAATAAAAAGATATGATATATAAATTGCAGTAGAAGATTCCAATACAATGAGTGAAAGGGAACCTCATTTTCACCCTACTGCAAGAGCCTGTAGCTTGCTTGAAATGAACAGCGATAATGGTGTGCCAACCCCCCCCCCCCCCCCCCAAATTGGATGTACTTAGCACAATATTCCCTAACAAGGTCATGTATGTACAAGGCCTGGAAAGAGGTTTGAAAACAAGATCCATCATACTTTCAAAACCAAATCAACAGCATAAAAGCTCAACCACGATGTCATACATTACTGCGTCGATCGATTTGTATTTGATAAATTTGCCGGGCAGTTTCAATTGACTTTGCTTATTGAGCTTGTTGACATCACTTTTTGGTGCCAAAATTGTACGTCCAATCCGGATTTTTGTAGGAGGTTGTTAGACTTGGGAATACCTTGTCGACAACGGCTTGAATATTTATTTGCATTTGTCAGAAGTTAGACAGGAACGAAATCTCGAATGTGGCGCGATCAATCTGAATTTTTCCATTTCCGATGTTCAAAAGTTGTTTTGAGAATGTTCGGGCAGACGGGTCATGCAACAAATGCACACGCATGTTTGTCGATAGCGTGATTTTATCGAATCGGTTCCAAAGAGCAAAAAAAAAAAAGTATATGTCATTGGTGGTGCAATATGGAAATTTGATTTTGCCACGCCCCTCCGCCCGCAGACCGAAAATAAAAAATCAGACTTCACAGTGTCACCCGCCTGAATATTCTGAGGATTCCCTGAAAATTTCATAAAAATCTGCCCGGCCGTTATAAAGTCCTTACATTACATACATACACATATCCTATTTTATCTATATAGATTATAACTTTTGGTCTTCCTCTAAACTATCCTTTCCTCTCATAAGATTTTTACTAAAAATTAATTCATTCAACAGTTTACAATAAAAATTCTAAATACAAAATTTGGTTTCAATGTTTAAAAAATAGTAGGGCCACACAACACTCGAAATTACATTCTTAAACTTTATTATAATCAATAACATACTTATTTCATTCCATTAATCTTTTTTTCGTAACTCTAATGATCTCGAAAAAAAATTTTAAATTTTGGAATCACCTTTAAACCTATAAATAATAATAATTACAGAATTTAGTAACATTACTTTAAAAGATGAATATATACATACAAATATAAACATTATGAACGGACCACATTCACTGCTTCAAAGTAGTGAAAAAGTGCTTCCAAATCTGTTAAATTTTTTAAAAACAGCTTGAAATTTACGGGAAATAAGTTGAATGCCTATTCAATCTAAGCGCGTCGAAGTTCTCGATTTTAATAAATTGCTAATAAGCCATTTCATGATTTAATAAATAGTTCATTAAATCCTATTAATTATATTAATTAAATTATATTTAAAAAAAAATCAACCTATTAATGAGAGGGAATAGAATAAAAAAATCTATCTGTCCCAGCCAGGAATCGAACCTGGATCTCCTGCTATCCGGGCCGGTGCATTTACCAATTATGCTACCAGGACGAGCTAGATATCTCATTAAATTCCCTCTACACTAGCGAGAGCCTAACCCACGAGAAAGACGAGAACTTCGTCTTAAACTCGAAGGAGCTGACATTGTCAAGCTATTTGTCGACTCTCGTCATTTACTTTATTTAATTTTTTTTTATAAATATTTTATTTGGTTGTGGTTTTTTATCCCACGTAAATTTTAAACAATTAATGAGAGGGAATAGAATAAAAAAATCTATCTGTGCTCTCGCTAGTGTAGAGGGAATTGAATGAGATATCTAGCTAGTCCTTGCGGTGTAATGGCTTAACACACCGGCCCGGATAGCAGGAGATCCAGGTTTGATTCCTGGCTGGGACAGATAGATTTTTTTATTCTATTCCCTCTCATTAATTGTTTAAAATTTACGTGGGATAAAAAACCACAACCAAATAAAATATTGATAAAATCAACCTACTTGCTACCAAATTCTTAAAATAAAAGATACCAAAAAAAACCTCTACTTGGTTTTGATCTCCCAGCAGTTGATTGCTCTCTCCTCCGAGGAAGTGAAGGGAGCTGCTATTTAATATGTCGGTCTGGCCGAGGGGGAAACCCATCGGGTGTTCATTATAATGAGGAATAGGAGAGCCTCGGAGAATTCCACCATTTCCCCGGGAAGGGGGAACTGGGAAAAATGGAGAAAATGGAAGCGAAACAAGCGGGTAAGGAAGATATGGATTTTTTGGAATCTACAACATCCTATTCCTTCCGACCTGAGAGTTATGGAGGACTCTATTCTCTAAACTAAACACATTAATTGGTAATGAAACTCTAAGGTTCTCCGAAAAATAATAAAACAAAAAAACAACTACGAGATAAGACAGGATACATGCGAAGAATTGGATACATAAATCCGAACTGCGGAAGTAAATATTTAAGGCACGACATGAGTAAGATATACGATGATGTCGATTCGTAGATTAGATGAAAATAAGAATGAGCATAAAGGAATGACAGTGGTCAAAATGAATAAAATAAAAAGAAAACCAATAAATGGATTAAAAAGAAGATGATGTAGGTATCAGGGGTGTTGGGGAAAGAAATTTATCGGGTGGGGCGACACAAACTCAAATTTGAATAATATACATACGCAATATACGCACACACCCAACCACCCACATACACGTACACACTCACACCAACTAACGATGTAATAATATAACTTAATAACATGTTTAATTACTAGCATATCAGCCTGCTTTAGAATGGCACTAAGAAATTTCAATAAGGCCCTGAGGGGAAACTTGACTAGATGCCAGGCGAAAAGATAGTAATTCAAGTCCAACTGAGAGTAAATCAATGCGCGTCACAAAGAACAGTTTTAGGCGAAAGTTTGTAAGAGAAGTTTGTAAGGGAAGTGCCTCTGACTGGAATGGGAATTCAAATCAAAATAGCACTTGGGGCTGAGGTGAGAAAATTCAAAATAGGCATTAGAAAGAACTATAATTCCTGTCGAGGAATCATTGTTTTACAGAATCCTTAAAAAAATTTTTTTTTTTTCAGAAAAAAAATCGAAAATGTAAATATAAGATATATAAAGCGTAAAAATGAACTTATCTAGTATGCAAAACCATATTTTTCAATGAATTAAATAGTCTGTAGCAATTTACTTAATAAAACTATCAATGTATAGAGGGGTTTAAACTATTCATAAATAAACTAAAGATCTTGTGATTAGCATACATATATGGTTATGGGGTTTGCTGAATGCATAATAGAGCTGTTACCAACTGAAGATAGTAGTAGTCTCTGAGAGAGTTTGGTTATCGTGTTGTCAAATAACATGTAAGAGTTGCAGTCCAATATTGAACACTGAGGCGAGCTAAACAGAGCCGCACGCATCTAAGATCTGGAAAATAAGTACTTCTTCACCAGGAATGATTCTGAGTACGAGGAGTATGCACTGGGTCGAGTTTGTTTAAAAGTCGAGGATGCCAGATGCTGTCAAAAGCATCAGATACATCATGGAATACAGCGATAGGTGTTTAGTAATTTAATAACATGACCTGTTACTCTGTGAAGTTGGTTTATATTATGGTGGTAGTGTCTGAATCTAAATTGGTATTTATAAATATTTTGTTTGGTTGTGGTTTTTTATCCCACGTAAATTTTAAACAATTAATGAGAGGGAACAGAATAAAAAAATCTATCTGTCCTCGCCAGGAATCGAACCTGGACCTCCTGCTATCCGGGCCGGTATGCTAATGTAGAGGGAATTGAATGAGATAACTAGCTAGTCCTTGTGGTGTAATGGATTTAGCATACCGGCCCGTATAGCAGGAGGTCCAGGTTCGATTCCTGGCGAGGACAGATAGATTTTTTATTCTGTTCCCTCTCATTAATTGTCTAAATTGGTATTTTGTTATGATGCTGTGAGCATATAAGTGTGGATATACAATTATTTCATGAAATATAGAATGAATAGTCAGTAAACTAATTTATCTAAATGAGGAATGATTATGTCAAGAGTGTTTAGTGTTTGGTTTATAAACACTAATAGTGACATGTGAATTCCTCTACTATATGGGAGAGTGTGTTGTTCTGAGTACTGAAGTTGAAGAATGAAAGAAGACTGGGTGGAAAATAATAGCTTTGCGCGGCATCTCCTGGATCTCTTTGGGATCTCAGACTGGGACTTTTCGTGGAATTATGTCAGTGATTTCATACCGAAAGTCGAATGGTGGAAATGATTTATTTTCTTTTTTGTGTACAATATGAAAATGTTGGCGGGAACAGCAGAAGTAAGATATGATCGGCCAGAATTTGGTTTTCTCTTTATCAGCAATTTTTCTTTTATCCTGGATGAATTTTCTACGCGTAGCAGTGAAGAGACTTAATGTATCCTTAGAATTGAATTGTGAGGCTCTTTATAGGTTACATAAACCTATGTCGCTCTATATAGGTTACAATCCTCTGCAGTGAGATATGATATGGATGTTTCGTGTATATATTTTCTGTGTTCGCTTATGAGTCGTTTAAGCAACAGAACTTATTATTTTGTCTATTTAATGTTCTTCTGTCTGTATTTTGTTTTCAAATAATAAAAAAAAAAAAGTTTTTAAATGGAGAGTTTAGACCACGTAGATTATTAGTAGGGGATTTGTTGGGATTCGATCAGGGTTGAAACAATTAACGAAACCCCAACAAATTCTCTACTAAAAAGTTTTTGTTTTTGCTATACTTTCTGAGCTCGTCACTTTATTCTTATCAGCTCTCTTGTAGGCCAAGAGGGTAGAAACATTTTTTTTTTTTTTTTTTTTGCTGTGTTAGCCTACCTTGCAACCACTTGGGGTCATTGGAGGGAGGGGCTATCTACAGGTTGCCACCCCATTTTAAACACCCATGGCTCAGGACAAGCTTCCATTTATAAATAAAAGATTGACCTGGGCGGGATTTGAACCCGCGACGCCAGAATTGCGAGACCCGTATGGATCCCCTGAGCTAGCCTGGCGCCCCGTAGAAACATTTTGTTTCCTCGCTCCTCGCCTTATTTTAATGTTAATTAGTAAAATAGACATAGAGCCCGCTGTAAGTGCTCAAGATTGTGAAAGTCGAACAAGTTAGATGTTTGAGTGTCGGTCAGAAGAACGACGGAAGTTACCCAAAAGCGGTACGACTTCTCTGGCGTAGCCTGTCGTTGGAAGGTCACATGGAAGTTTGATGAAGTGTTGGTTGAAGTCGCTTCCAGGTTCTGCTGAGTTTAGGCCCTGACCGGCAGCGTCACATCGGTGCCCTGCAAGTGCTCGTCATCAGTGGCAACTGCTCCTCAAGAGAGAGGCGTACACTGGAGGCGTAGTGGCAGTAGCCGCTGGCTAACGACGGTAGATAACAATGGACTAAAGTTTGATTTTATAAAAAAATAAGTAATGATATAAATATTTAGTTAAAAAACACTCATTTTTTTTTTATGCATCCCTTTAAATAAGGACCAATAAATGCAGAATGGATTGAAATGAGCGTAAAGGCGGTCGTAAGTCGAGGCGCCCAGAATGAAAACAACCCCTTCAAGCCAGCCACAGGTGGGTTATAACAGAAGTGAGCCTGGAATATTACCCTTCAAGACGAATGTTCCACAAAAATTCAAAATGTATTTTTCATTAAAGTAAATAACTTTGAATGGCTTCACCAAAACTATAATGATAAATGTTATTAAAAGTTACTTAATCAGAAACTTATTTACGAATTTCTGGAGTGGAGGGAACAGTTTCTACTTAGGGAATTAGGTTTTAACTGAACTCCTCATGACACATTCGATTAAGCAATTCGATCTTCAAGAAAAACTTCTATATGTTCAGAGCTGTGTGATTAGGATGCTATTATCCACTGTTATACATTCATTATTTATGCAGTTCCGTTTATTCTCATTTTTATCTATAAAATCTATCGATCATAATTATTTTATTCACTCTCTGCTTTGCTAAAGCATTACTAATTTAATTTACTCTATGCTTGATAGTTTGTAAATTTCCAATTTTCGTTCTTAAATTTACGTAAATTTTCTTTTTTTTTTTAGTAGATTTTCGGTTAGAAAATCCATCTATTTGCGTAGGTACCACGACATGATTTCGTAAGATCTTAACAGATCTAGTATCGAAATAGCTAAAAATATTATCCGTTCCAAGTTTCAAACACAAACTCATATATCTGTCTGCGTTCATATTTTCATAATTTTAAAATAAAAAATCCAAAATCAGCATCCAACCTTTTTTATTTCTAAACCTCAGGATAAGTTCGTTAATGGGTGAAATCGGTAGATGGGAAGGGGGGGGGGGATTTAGAGAGAGATCAAATTTCTAAATGGTGACTATACTAATATAGCCACCATTTAGAAATGTGATCTCTAATTAAAGACTAATAATCTTTATTGAAACTATGATTAATAAATTTAAAAAAAAAAAACTGGTGAAGACCTATTGAAACTTTTCAAAAGTCGAATCATGTATTATGATGAAAATTTTCTCTAGCATATTTTCATATTCCTCTCTTATGTAAGATTTTTCCTGTGACTGTTGTTTATTTATTTATTATTTTATTTAATTTTTTTTTTTACGGATTACCCCTGGGTAAATCAAGCTATTCTTCTTGGTACTATTATGTACCAAGATTCTTCTTGATAAACAACAATCACAGGAAAAATCTTACATAAGAGAGGAATATGAAAGTATGCTAGAGAATTAAGCACATATATAATAATGTGTTTTTTGCTTATAAACTTAAATATTATTTTAACTTTTTACAAATATTAATTTTAACTGTAATCTCTCTAAACTGTGTTAATCGGTAATAGGGAAACAAACACTTAAATTTATTTTTGCCTACGTTTCAATTAATTATCTTTAATAATATCTTTATTTTTATCTCATATCCTTAAAGACATGATGTCCCTGGTTTGAACTCCCACATAACTCTAATTACAAACTTGTTGATGATGGATAATTTTAACTAGATTTAAAATACTTTCTTTTTTTTTGGCAGTTAAATAGCCGTAGTTATTAAAGATAAATTAGAAAAACTGATTAGACATTACTTAAATTGATTGTCTACGAGTTTATACACAATATTTTATAACGTCTTCAATTTATTTGGTATTTGAATGAAGATGGTAGACATGAAGTAATAAAATTATTAAACTTATTACGATCAGTTTGACAAAAACTAAAAGTGCTGTTAAGACTCTTTTAAAGAAAAAAAGAAAACAAAAAAAAACTTTTGGATAAGAAAGCTTCGTGATTAGATCAAGGGGTATTTGTTATCTAAATGATTTTATTGATAATGGGGAGGCCTGCTAACTAGTTAGAAGCCTCTTAACGGCTTTAATGGGGGTGTTTTAATTCAATGAACTCCTTAATTCATCGTTAAGGGTGTAAACCAAATTGTAAAATAACGCCTCTCTCACCCTGGTGTTGTTCCTCTCTGCCTTCAATTCTTGAATTTCTTCCTCCCTCTCCAGGAGATGTTCCCTCGCCTGGTTCAGCTCTTTCGTCAGAGTAGCGAATTCCTGAAACATAAACAAAAAGTGGTTTTTAGGGGATGAGAAAAAAACCAAACACCAAATATGACTGTCGAGATATACCCTAAGAATTCGGGAGAGGTAAGGAAAAATAAATCGGAATAAAATGAATTAAGTCAAAGAGCACAGCCGAATGGAAATGCCACGAATCATGCTGTTGAAATTAATGGAAGCACAAGGAATGGAGGTTTAGGATGAATTATAGAAGGATTATTTCCTTAAAACAATCAGATGAAAGTCTGAGGAGCTACTAAATAGCATATATGATGGAAGAGAAAGGATATTGTCTGTCTAATGCGAGAAAAGTAGATAAAACCTCTAGCTAGCCACGAAGTCTTGAAAAGGACAATAGCTCGAAAGTAAAGGGGAAGAATTGACGGATCAAAACATAAATAATTCATTTATAGTTTTAGCAGATTACCCTTAAGGAATAATGAAGATATTCACGGTGGCTCCATGAAGTTAATTTTGAAAAATATGAAGGGGTTCCCATAAAANCCAAATCTTCCAGAAGATGAAACGTTCTCTCTTAGCTCATTAATTCTTAGATTACAATATTAACATAATATATTAATATAAATCATTAATTTTTAAATATGAGTTCAATGAGACGGGAGGATTTCTGTGGTAACTTTGTGGTAATAGTTTAAAGTGCTTCCCGTCTCTGAAATATTCTAATTCACCTCTAGCAGGAAATCGTTAAAATTGTTTTGGGCACCATAATTATTTTAAATCTATTGATTATTTATGGTCTTGAATGAAGTATTACTATTATTCTTCTCTTGTTGAATGACTGAAAAAGTCTATAAGCCGGGCATCTTAGAAAAACTAATAGAATTATAAAAATAATAAAAGTATCTTAGTTATGGAAATGGAAAATTAGCTTTCGTCAAGCCTGATTGTTCAGGATTCTGCCCGTTGGGTTCAAATCGTGGTAGAATTATTATTTTAGCCTACATTATTCTAGTGGAAATGTTTATGGTATTACTATGACTTCCAAAAAAACTACATGAAGTTTCGATATTACAGTTTTTAGAGTCTACTGAGCCCATAATTATATTGCAGGCTCTAATTCCATCTGAGAGATACATTTATACTAGCCCACTCTGTAGAAACCATTAAATTGTATTTTTCTCTGAAAAAAACCCCACTACCTCTCAACAATTTCTTGGCTAATCATCTATCGCTTCAAAGGGAATACTAAGGAATTCGGTTAATTTGGGGGCTTCTGTTGACGAATTTGGATTTAGAGGATCATTTAGTCAGAACACTGTAAATATCACGAAATATTGACTGAAATCTTTACTCAGACATAATGTTCGGCCAAAAAGAAATCAAGGAAGAAAAACTTGAGCCTCGTGCTGAACGATCTAACTCAAATTTCAACCTAATGAGCGTATTTTTTTAACTTGCACAGAACAGAATCCAATCGAACATGGCTACATATAATGTGAATTATCAATTTTCTCAAAGAAAAAGATACAGTGCTTATTTTGGTGGGACAGTCCATGTCGACTCGGACTAAGGTCTCTTAATAAAAAATGGCTACACCCCGTTATATCTGGAATGCCATGGGAGGGGTGTATTGCTAAAGTTAGGGGAGGGTTTTATGGAATGTGGAATTATCCTACAAATGCGCATATTCCTTCACCGGAATAATGATGCCGGGTCAGAAGGCGCGATTACTCAAATGATCATTAACTTGGCGTGTAATTGCATTATGTAAAGGTGGATACATCTATTTGTTATTTAAATATTCATTTTTTTAAATTGAGTTACAGGATTTAGCTTTAAAGAAAGATTTCGGTCTTTATAGCGCTAAAAATGTTTTTTTTTTTTTTTTAAAGGTCAGGTTTCATGTTCAACCCACAACTAATTAATTAAATACATATAATGTACTAAATACAATATATTTTTTATTAACTATAAAGAAATCTCATTTCCGTTTAAATTCGAATTACATCTGTGAGATCGTTAAAATTGCATATTTATTTAAAAGTTTTGATGAAGAGCAAGAAATATCACACACTTCATTAAAGAAGAACATAAATAAGATTAAGGACCAGTACTTAACATAAAAATAAATATTCATATAGGAATATTTAAATATTAACTTACTCATATATAAATATTAATTTAGTTGTGGTTTATTATCCCACGTAAATTTTAAACAATTAATGCGAGGGAATAGAATAAAAAATCTATCTGTCCCAGCCAGGACTCGAACCTGTATCTCCTGCTATCCGGGCTCGAATGCTACCACTTGCACCACCGGGACGAACCAGATAACTTATTAAAGCAGGAGATCCAGGTTCGAGTCCTGGCTGGGACAGATAGAATTTTCCTTCTATTTCCTCGCATTAG